>WKFP01012500.1:266573-277560 GCA_011057875.1 Pterocles orientalis
GAAAAAAAAAAAAAAAAAAAAAAAAAAAAACAAACCAAACCAAAAACCCAATAAAAAACCTGGCTCAAAAGATGAAAGCCTACTCAGACAAATTAATTCCTGGACATTTAAGATGCATACACACAGTCTTTTGTACAGAAGACTGCAAGGTCTTTCTTTAAAGAGAACATTAATTTATCCACTACTTCATCCAAACAGAAAATGTTGTTGCTTGAGACACTTTGGCAGTGAAAAGGAAGGAATAGTCAACAGCATCTGATACCCCAGAGGAATTTAGTGGAGCCAAACTGGAGAAATGTGTAGGTCCATAATTTATGTTAATAACCAAGAATTGAGATCACATTTAGAAAAAAAGTACAGTAAGTATCACGTTGGTAAGCTTCCATGGTATTCTGCACAAAATACGCTTTAAGACATCATTTCCTGAACTTCAGTAATGACTGTATTCATGTGACTCTAGTCCATTTTCTTTGAATAAAAAGCAGGTTATTATTATTACAAAAATTAAGTCTCAGTTGTTCAATTAGGACCTAGTAGCTGATTTATCATTAAAATAAACAGAAGGTCTAAGTTGGAAAAAATATACTAATTTTATGTTGCTATTCAGGCTGGTAAATGCTGAAAATTTGAGTTTTAAATATTCCTGTAATTATTCACTCATAACTAGACAGTCCTGGGTGCAGTTATGCAATGTACAGAAAGAAATATTTTTCTTAGCTTCTGGCTGAATAATGTTTCCAAATGCACATGCCACTACAGAAATAGAATACTTCACCTTGTTCACTGAAAGTAAAGGCAAAATGTAAAAACAGTAAACTAAATATAGTTGCTCTACTTAAGTACTGTACCAATCAGAAATTGTAAAAATTTACACTGTGTAATTTTAACCACCTCTATAAAACATCCATACAACAATATGCATTTCGGAAAGGCAGGAACGTAAAATGTAATCCCTTAAAATGCTCTGTACATGCATATGTAGGTATGAATTCCAGAAAATACAGAAAGGTCTAAGTGCTAGCATTAACAACATATTCCACAGTATGTTTTAAATATAAATTTAAAGGTATATGCATTGCTGTAACCTGTGCTCTAAGCATGTCACAAATATTTTCTAGAAGTTTGGAAATACTGTGTAAGCATAGGCTTTTTGTATATAAACCTACTTCAAGTTTTCTGGAGGACAGCTACTGCAATTAATTGCAGGTTTGTTTTTTTTTATCCCAGGGCACAATGCACTAAAATACAATAAGAAACAGTACACAGAAAATAAAAATGTAAATAACCCTCCTTCCACCCCTCCATCCACAACTTACACACTTTTCCTTCTTTTTCCAACTTCTTCAAGTGGACTAGGAGGTTATTTTCTGCTGCTAGAAGTAAATTTTCAGGGATCTCCTGATGGGAATACAAATACACATTCTGATTTTTTTTAAACATCTCCCAAACATTTTTTCTATATACGGAACTCATGGTTTATTAACATAGATTTTTTCTTCTGAATTGCCATGTTGAACAGTCAGTTATATAATGACAACAAACTGAGTAAATCGATTTTACACCAGTTAAACTAGTAGCCTAATAACAAATTTTTGTTTACTTTGCTCATTTATTACATTACCCATTTGTATTATGCAAACTTTCGCCAGCACTAAGAAGACTGTGCTCTTCTGAGCTCGCTTTGCACTGGGTTGTCAGCATTTTTAAAGACAAATTTAGAAATGCATTTCTCCACAGATACCTATTACTTCTATTCCATGACAATATTTGCATGGGTTTAAATATACTTTAACAATTAGTATAAGTAAATGAGTAAACAATTTTAAAAAAACAACAGCTTCTGGAGGGCAAAATGTCCCTAAAATTTTCCAAGGCTCATTAGGTAAAAACCAAACATTTCTCAAAATCCCCCACCCCAGCACTATCCTCCTAAAAGTAAAGCTGCCTTTTTGAAAATTAGAAAGTTCTCCAAATAACACGAATCTGGCAGGAAAGGCATATTTTTCTTTTAATATGAAAGCTTTAGTAGTACTGAGAAAATCTTATCATATAGTGACAGGACAAGTGGTTTGTGATTTATAGAAACATGAATGGCTGTATACTTAAAAAGTAGGCAGGGAAACTGCAGGAGGTAAACAGCCACAGGTAACAGTACATCAGCATTGCAAAATGTTCAATGTGATGTAGCCATTCTTTTGCAAAGTGGGGATCAGCAGAAACAGGAAAAATGAGTTGTGAAGCTGCTGCAGACCTGTTCACAAACCACAGCCACTGGCAGCTTTGACATCTTCCTCTGAAGCAAATGATGTATCTCTTTTAACTCTACTTGCTAGGAGGGGTAACACCCATACCACGTGAGCAAGTTACTGAGGCTACACAAAGAACGATGACGTAGTAAAAAAGTACCCTTATGCCTGTCTAATGACACACACAAGCTACCCAGATTCTGAGTGGAATATCCCTCTGTCAAATTGCAGTTCACCTGCATCTTCCTGCAGACTGATAAATTGGGAACTAGAAGTTTTAACCAATCTTTCAGGAAACTACAAAGACACTTTGAGAAATCAAAAATTAACCGTCATCTCACACTTTTCACTTAGAATCAAGCACTACAAGTTTATTTTTGCTTGGTCCTATGAAATGGTGCTTAGGAACATCTAGATAGTGAAATAAAAAGCTTATAAGAATCATCTGGGCCCCATTCCAATGAACTGCTCAAACAATACAATTTAAATGCACAGTCATATATGAATTCTGAGCAAGCAGAAATATTTTCTTTTTTTTTTTTTCCCTTCCCCTCTCTTAAAAAGCCACTGTGGTCTTCACTCAAATACTTAAAACAGTTACACACAATTTTATGAACATAATCTCGATTTTCTTTAGTTTGATCTAAAAACTTTTAATCAACAATTACCTTGTATACTATCTTTACAAGCTCCGAGGATGTATATGATTTTCCAGCATTATTCTGGAAAACATTTAGAATTTGTTGTTCACGTGCCATTCGGTGAGAAATATAGCCTTGGATTCTAGCATTTGTGTCACGCACTACTGGGCCATGACCTAAATCAAAACACATGTACAGAGCGCTATTACTTACATTTGGAATTAAGTATGCTATTGAATAATTGAATCATTCTTATGTAAACTCTGGTAGACTTAAAAGTCATAAAAAGGGAGCAGCACCCTGTCAGAATATTCTTGATGTTAAATTGTAAGACACTCTTTGGATGTTTTTTTGGTTTGGGTTTGGGTTTTTGTTTGTTTGTTTTTCTTGGGTTTTTTTTTTTTTTTGGCATATAGATAGGCTAAAATTAAGTTTGAATGTCTGCATCACAGTCTGCAATTGAAAAGCACTAAGATGGAAAGGAAGAATTAGGATCTGAAAAGTCTGATTTCAGACAGAATAAAGAAAGCAAGGAAAGACTACTTTAGGCTATTTAAAAAGAGTGAACTGTTTAACAGATTTGAAAGATGAGATTCAGATTATTATATCACCTCTGTCTGCCTGCCTCACACTCCCCAGAGGATATGCTACTGATAATTTAAACTGATACCGGCCTTTGCAAAGTAGCGGCTGAGGCAAAGGACTTGTACTCCTGTCCTGTTGTGGGGCTATCCAGCAAACACAGAGATGAGAGAAGTAACATCTTTAATTGTGACAGATAAATTTTCCAGGACAGATCTTCAAAACTCACTCACACTGTATTTTATTCCCCTAAGAACATACTTTCATAAGTATGATCAAAAAAAACAACAGAAGACAAATCCGTGAGCCAATCTAAACGTGTCAGGGCAGGAGTAAGCAATGCACAAGGAAGGTTATATGTGGATCGGTTTGTGTCTGGCTGGTTAATAAACATAACACACACGTGTTTCTTCCTGGACTTATCGTGGCAGATCAGAAATGTTCAACTTACTGAAAGGTCTTTGAATCAAATTAGATTAGCCTTTTGCTTAATTGGTAAAGCACTAACCTTCGTGGAAAAATCAAATCAAGATACACTAAAATGACAGATGAAATGAAAATATTTTTCAGACATGAGTTGTATGTACAGAAATTCACGTTTTACCTACAGAGAAATTTACTTGCATGAATATTTGTCACATGCTTCTTATAGCAAGGTTTCCTATTTCTTTGCCTGTATACTTCACCTGAAGTAGCAGCAGCAACTTCCAGCTCTGCCAGACTAAACTCCAAGCAATTTATAAAATGAGTAGAACAGATAGAACAGAAACTACTGTTTAAAATGGCTTTCTTTTAGAAGTTACAGGGTATCATCCAAAACAGACAGTTTCTTTTGAGGTTCTCTGACTCTTTTTAAAAAAAAAATTGTATTTTTCACCTGTACTTTTGGGTTAACTGACTAAACGCTTTTTTAGTTTCAAGGCTTTTTAAATTAGAGCTTATTTTGCCTGAGGACAAGCAGCTTATAGAAAAAGAGCAACTAATTTTTCATGTTTTGAATATTTGTGAAACAAAAAAAGTGTTAAAGAAATCTGTCCTTCAGGAAGTCAAAATATTTATGCATATCTCAACTTATACACTCACTTCAGCAGATTTGAAATGACTAAATATACATTGAAGCCTACCTTGTGTAAAGATAGTAATATAAATATATATGTAAAAATCTATATTTTTATTTATGTATAAATAACAGATATGTAAATATAAAACTATACTGTCACATGTACATATATTTAATTATTTCAAACATATTTAATCTGAAGCCATTGTTCCCTACAAAATAAATTACAAATATAACAGTATCTCTAGACAATTTGTTACAATTTATAAAAACAAAAGTTTAAATTTAGAAAAAAAAACCATTAAGACATACAGAGCAGAGACTATAATGGTAACTGTAGATTCTCTTGCATTCTCTAATGTCAGAAATCACATTAAAGTATTCAAAATTAAGGCCTGCACATGGAATCACAAGACTTAAAACCAGTCCCAGCTCTTCCAAGCAATTTAATTGACTTGAGACTACAAAACCAATGTCAGTACCTGGAATGGAACCCACATTTTGCAAAGTTAAAGGCATTTCATATCCATTACATCATCTGAATCACAGCCATTATGTATGCATATACATACACTAAAATTATGTCAGAAAGCTTGGAACTAAATCCAGATGTGGATCTTTCCTATCCATAATTTTTCAGTGACAGCAACACTGTTAACTTCATCAATAAGTAATGTAAAACATTTCTAAGCATGTGAAATAGAGCTTGCAAAATATGACCGTCTTGCTGATATTTCAGATTTTATATTAGCCAGCTTCATGTTATTTCAGACCTCTCTGCAGCCCAGATGATCAGAAACAGTAAGTTTTTGTTCTTGTAACACCCTGTGAAGTAATATAGATTCTCTTACTTTACACATGAGAAATTAAAGCACAAAGGATAGAACTGAAGAAAATGATTGGCTCATGAAATCTTGCACAGATTCCTAACTCCGGTGCCTTTTTTTCCCAGATTATCAAGGCACATCGTTTGTTACTACAGGCTGGGGAGCCCTCTGCTGGCTAAAACGCCCTTTTCTGCTCCCAAGGATTCTTCTCCTCAACTATTGTCTGTAAACAGTGTCATGAGTATTCTGCCTGAAGGCATTTCCACATTATATTAAAAACGAAACATGGAAGGGGAAGGATTAGCAAAATTCAGTGACTGACACCTAGCCAGCAGGCAGCTTGTTACAAAAATTCATGCTCCCCTACATCTAATGCTGAGGCTGCAACATGAGTGCTAAAGCGTGGATGGGGAACACAGAAGCAGTTCAATAATTATTAAGACCTAAAACTGCAATAAAGTCAAAGTACTGAGCTTATATAGAGTGTATTGGTAAAGCAAACTACCTTCTGCTATAGTTACCACTTTACTGTAGTATGTACCAATAGTATAAACAATTGTTCTGATTGGGCAATTGTTATCTTTTATGCAATTGCAAATACATTTTGTGATGCATGGATAAAAGAAGAAAGCTAGTTCCAAACCACCTCAATACATAGCTGCTCATCACTGAAAATGCATAATATCCGACTGGCCTCCTAATTGCAAGTACAGCTTAGCAAACAGTTACAGGCACAAATATTCAACTTTGGTCAATGCGTAGTCTGGATAAGTGATGATTGAGCATGAAATACAACAGATAAAATTGATAAACCCAATAGAATGTGGCATATATGGGGTTTTGGAAGGCAGAAATTCAATTAGAGGAACAGACTGTTTTGTAGGCATTTAAGAAAGAAAGTAGAATATTTGATTGATCAATAGATTGAGATTCTTAGTTTTACCAGTACTTAAGTCAATAACTTTGAGTAAATCACTGTTTCTGTCTATGTCAGGCTCCATATCCATAGAATATCTATAATGATATTTGTCTTAAATAGTATTTTTATGCTTAGATCTTAAAGCACTTAAAGAACCCCTACTTCAAAAGAAGCATATTTTAAGAAAGAACACAAAAGAGACTTGGTTATGTAGGCTAAACGTAGATGGTTAGTGGAGGAAGACAGAACTGAGAGTGTAAAGACAGTCGCTCAGAATGACAAGCTGAAGAAGATGAAACAGAAAAAGTCAGAAAAAATCCTGAGATGTAGCTCTGAAAAAGCAAAGGAGGAGCTTAAACCTCAGTTACATAGTGGATTCTTAAAATCCCGTCTTGTCAAATCAACACGTGGTATATATGAAAAGTAAATGCATTCTCAAGGTTTGGGGGAAACAGAGGAAAAAAAAGCAAACTCATAGACTGAATGAATCGGCAACTTATTTTTAGAATTATGTTTGACCTCTTGGCTCTTGTTCAAATTTAAGGTAAGTTATTAACTAAGGCAATCATTTGACAGTTCTGCAGCTTTCAAAGATTAATTTGTGATTAACCTGTGCTGCAAAAGACAGGCATCTCTCTCAAAAAACACTACTAGGTTACTTACATTAACAGTGTATGTGGGGATGCAAAGGACCAAAAGAACGATTAATATTTTTTTCTTCCAGGGTAACATTAAGATGCATCGATAGAGTAATATAAGAAAACCAAATTTGCTGTTTGATTCCAACAGTGGGAGATTCTGGCCTCTGTAGGCTTTTGTCACAGAAGCACAAGATTCACTCTTAAATGGAGAAATCTCAGGAAGGAGAGATATCACTGAGAAATTTCCAAGTCTTGCAAGCCACCATGCCATAAAGTCATCTCAACTTAGCACACTGGACGTATATTAAGCAATGAACTTGAACTGCTACATTAGTAATAGTGTTTGATTGTAGTAAGAGTTCTCAAATTCTTAGAGGAGATATGTAAAATATATATAAGAAAACAGAGCAGTTAAAAAATAGAACCACTTACCGGGATATATTAAATCTAGGTTCATTTGCAACAACCTTTTCAAAGTTTTCATGTAATCATACAGGTCTTCTATTACTGTTGTTCCTTCCCCTAAAATACAGTCACCGGAAAATACAGCATTTTCTTCTTCTAGATATAAAACCATATGATCATCAGTGTGTCCAGGTGTATATAACACTCTGTTTAAAGAACAAAAACAAAAAAGTGTAAATTTTTCACACAGCATATATGCTTCATTTCAGAAGCTAGAAACAAATAATGATAAAACATACACTTAAAAAGAAGCCCACAAGAACCAGAATAAAGCAGACCAAAAAAGTTTGAAATGTTGATGCAAACAGGGTATCACTTTGTCTAATCCCAGTCGATTTTCTTATACCATGTAGAGGACACAGATCATCATCTCTAACATGCTTTTACTTACATGACACATCATAATAAAAGTGCATTAAGGGAGCTGGCTAGTCATGTAGAATTTGTGTTACAGAGGGCTTTACTAAAAACATTAAAAAATAAAAATTGACATGTTATTTCCAGATTTAAATGTGTGAAGTTCCTGGCATACAGCTTGCATTTAGTAGAAGAGGATAAGGATGATGTTGCCAATTCTTTCAGAAATTAACTATGAACTTCTGGACCCAACCCAGATAAACTTCTGTCTCCTGAAATTTATTTTTCCCTGAAAGCCCCAGGACACACTGGAGCAGAGCTGTCAAATACAAGAAGGAATCATGGTCTCCTAGCTGTTCTATGTGCAGGTCATCAAACATCTGAATGGTAAGGATTTAGGACCCCACACCTTGAATTAATACTGTATTAGAATGCAGTAAAGGGTGAACACACAGCTAATATGTATATAATAACCTGAGCTGCTAAGGAGCTACACTGCGGTATCCTTTCGCCAAGATTTTTGAAAGGCAGAAGGCCTCACGCTGAAGCCGGTGCAAGCTAAAAGCCCAACTCAAACCAGCATCAATGCTGAAGGTCACAATATTCTTGTTAATGGCAGATGCAGAAACAGTGATCAGTAACTGACAGAGCTGGTGCCAAGCATGGTGTACAGGCCAATGCTGCACAGCACCCAGCCACGTGAGTGCTGGGCTGGGAGGGCACAAGCACTGCACCATCTGATGCAATGATTTCCAGCTCTCACTGAATACTGAGATCAGCAGAAAGCAGATAATCCATTGCCCTGCAGAGGCACCATAAAAATCAGCTTGATGGGTTGCATCTTGCACTTGTAGGAAGTGGTATCCTCCAGTTCCTGACTAAACTTTACCAGGAAGGTTAACCACTAACACGGGAAAACAAAGGGAAAAGAACCCAATGATGCCTAGCCCACCTTGAAAACTTGAAGGTTGCTAGCCAAAATTTAACATGCAGATACTGCTATTTTGGAACTACTGGTGGATCTAAGAGTATCCTTAAAGTGCTTGCAGAATTAACCAGGTGAGAATACCTGTTTTTAACCAAGGGCAAAGTCTGGCTGCATTACTCCAAATTTCAAAATGTGCCATCCCTGTCTTACTTGGATTCAAATTTAACAAGTTGTTTTCTATCCTTAAACTGATTTTGTCCAAACATGAGCCACTGATGTTAGCGATAGGTCTTCAGTATTCAATATAATACTCTCCACGTATTTTTTTTTAACAACAAAATAAAATGCTTTTGGTCAAATATATCCTTTATTTTTATGTCTTTTCTTCCAATCAGCCAGCTAGCATATTCTGCAAGTGGGATATAACTCACATTTAAACTGAGGAAAACAAGCAAAATTTGTCCTTAGAAGAGTAATGCCTTGTTAATGAAAGAACTCTGTAAAAAGAATGGTCAGATCCTTTTGTTGTGTCTGTTTGTGTGAGGCAGAGTGGCTTTCTGTTTCAGACTCCTTTGAGCCAACATGACAGGCAATATGCTCTCTAGAAGCCCTCCCAAAACGGCACCCTATGAGCACCTGACAGGTTAAAGGTTTAAAATTTAACATTTTAAGTATTAAATGTTTTAGTGGCTCCTTGGGAAATATTTTTAAAGGTGAGAAGAAAGACATGCTAAATAATCCAAACTACCATAAACTTATCCAGATGCATAAATTTTAATATTAACTACTTATCTAAGTATGATGAGAAAGTATGTAAAATCCTATTTGATTTTCCCGAAGGATGTATTTTTTAAGGGAAATGTTCTTAATTCTCTGCTGAGGCCAAAAACCAAAGCCTAATTCCTGATAATCCTCATTCATAAAACCAACTTTTTAATATAAACATACCCCGCTGGATCATGATAGGAAGTCTATACACATAAGAGCTGAAAAGATTAGATATATGGATTGCCAGTAAGTTAAGATACATACATGTGTCAGAATTCTGAAGAAAAAAGTGATCCAACAAACTGTCAGAAATGAGCATTTACCTGAGTGTGGCTCCCTCTGTCTGTATCACATCTCCCTCTTTAAGATAAAGATATTTATGTCCTCCTTCTATTATTTCTTCACGCTGAGGGACACGAGGAAGCTTAGAGATGCGATATTCAGAACCTATTTAATGAAAGCAAAGGAAATTATGTTTTGAATTTGTCACTAACAAAGCTAATTCCACACGAAGGCTACTTTTTGACCAAGTGCTATTAACTATTACACAGTGTGAATACAAAACCAGGAACAAGAAATTCTGTACTTTATGTTTATAAAGCAACCTTATTCCAGAGCCACAAGCACTGAATAGTGAAAGTCACTGAATCTGAATACTGTACTCTCTACCAGCAGCAATTTTGATGATGAAAAAGCACAAGTCAAATTAATAAATATCAATAAATATATATTTTACAAATGTTCCTTCTTGACTCATCAAGAGCCCAACCCCCCAAGTTTCTACAACACTAAGATAACTGCACTCACATTCTGCATTATGATTCACAGAAGCACCATTCAACATTTGCCTAAGTCTGGATGAAGTCTTTTTGACCTGCAACTTCCCTCAGCGTCCGTCATTCTGAACAGTACATGAACTGTGAATGCCTTGGCTGGAACAGCTGTGGCTATCAACCCAGAAAGGTATCTGTATTGCTTGCTAGTCTTTATATAAAATCATGCTTGTGGGTCAACAAGACCAACATTCTCACAAAGACATCAATTTTGTTTCCAGTAATGCCCAGGCTTCTTCTCACATAAGAACCTGGCAACTTTACAAAATCTGATAAAGCTTGTGACAAAGGGTGTAACAAAGTCCAACAATGCCAAGAATAACCACACTATCCATACTGCTTATTCTCTTCCTGGATACTAAAGCAGAAACATCTCTTACTGTTTATCAACATGAAATACACATTTTTAGATCAGAATATATCCACAGACTGCCCTACCCTCTTCCCCTCGTGATCTGAGGCCTATGAATTTATCAGCAACTACTAACGGTCTGCTGGAAAGAATCTCAAAGCTATGTACGTTTCTTCTTCAGAGATTGTGATGGGTTGGCCCTTGGCTGGGGGCCAAACCACACACACCCGCTCACACAGTCCCTGCCCCCACCCAATGATAGGGGAGAGAATTAAAGAGGTAAATGGCAAAGAGGACTCGTGGGTTGAGATAAGGACAATTTAATAACTAAACTACAATAATATTAGAAATAATACTATATACAAAGA
>WKFP01012501.1:14971-46313 GCA_011057875.1 Pterocles orientalis
CCCCCGAGAAAAAAAAAAAAAAAAAAAAAAAAAAGGTTCATCTACATCTGTCTTTGCACGCTGCCCAAGCTCCAACAATAGCCCTAATTTCCCCAAAGATTATTTCAGCTGCTTATGTTTTCTGTAGGCTAATGCACAGGATTCATTTCCTCTTAGAGGAAGCAATCCTGCCATAATTTGATGAGCATCTCTTTTAACATCAGTATCTGTTTAAGCGGTTCATCCCATCCCTCTCTTCCCTCAGCATTCCTATCCTCATGCTGACTTTTTGCAAATACAGGTACAATGGTACGAATTGTGGAAGCAAGGACAGGTAGCCTGGGGACAATACAGAGACACTGTCCTCAAAGCCAGAGACCAGGTTAGGAAAGCTAAAGCCCAAACAGAATTAAATATGGCCAAGGACATTAAGGGTAACAGGAAGAACTTCTACAGGTATGTCAGCAATAAAAGGAGGACTAGGGAAAATGTGGGCCCCCTCCGGAAGAAAGCAGGAGACCTAGTGACCCAGGATGTAGAGAAGGCTGAGGTACTTAACAAGGTCTTTACCTCAGTCTTCACTGGCAAGAGCTCAAGCCACACTGCCCAAGTTGCAGAAGGCAAAGGCAGTGACTGGGAGAAGGAAGAACTGCCAGCTGTAGGAGAAGATCAGGTTCGAGACCATTTAAAGAACCTGAAGGTGCACAAGTCCATGGGACCTGATGAGATACATCCACGGGTCCTGAAGTAACTGGCAGATGAAGTTGCCAAACCACTATCCATCATATTCGAGAAGTCGTGGCACTCTGGTGAAGTTCCCACAGACTGGAAAAGGGGAAACATAACCCCCATTTTTAAAAAAGTAAATAAAGAAGACCCGGGAAACTACAGGCCGGTCAGTCTCACCTCTGTGCCTGGCAAGATCATGGAGCAAATCCATGTATGGGCAGGCTGCTCCTTGGTCCCCCACAGACTTCTCTTTTCCAGGCTGAACAAGCTCAGCCCCCTCAGCTTATCCTCACAGGGTAAGTGCTTCAGCTCTTGATCATCTTGGTGGTCCTCTGTTGAACTTGGTCCAGTTTATCCATGTCTTTCTTGTATTGGGGGTCCCAAAATTGGATGCCATTTTCTAGACAGGGTCTGACAAGTGCAAATTCAAAAGTGATAACCGCTTCTCTCAACATACTGGCTATGCTCCTGCTAATACAGTCCAAGATACTGCTAGCCTTTGCAGTGCCGGAGCACACTGCTGGCCCATGCTCCGCTCACTGACCTCTAGGATCCCCAAATCCTTTTCCACAGACCTGCTTCCCAGCCAGTCAGGCCCCAGCCTGTAACAGCTAAATGAAAGCTTTGCAAGCTGCTTGTTGATTTTGCTAAGACATTCCTTGCAAGCATTCTTCCCAAAATGAACTGGTCAGAGCATCCTCAAACCTTTTTTTGTTGCAGACCTATGCTTACGAGGAAAGTGCAGAGTGAGGCTGTTCTGGATCCAGCTGCTGTGCAAGCCCCTGCTTAACGGCTAGATCACTGAACTTCTTAATATTGCCTTCAACATGCTCTTTTCTGCGTGTAACCATTTCCCGTACTGCTCTGCTCTCTTCTCCTAACCAGGCCAGATGTGAAAGGGAACTTGTTAAAAACTCTCCCATCAGTGCTGTATGCCTTAGAGACAGAGGGAGTGTTGGCTGGGCTCTGGAGGAGACAACACTGCAGCGAGAGTCTGAGCGCAGTCTCTCCAGCACACTCACCCTTGCCCTGTCCTCCGCTTTGAGCTGGGTGCTAGGCAGCACAGCCCTTCTGAGTGACACAACATGAACAGAAGCCAAGGACAAAGTATTGAGATCAGGATGAGATACTGAAAATGTTCAGCCTCATCCAGCACAGGCCCACAGATGCTGTCACTGGAAGGAGGTGTAAAGATATACTGAGATGGCATCAGTTCACAGCTTTCTAGTTATGCATTTGGGACACATTCATCTTTGCAGAGAATTCAGAACAACTCATTGGGATTTAAGAACTGCTTCACACTTTTCTAAGCATCCTGGTTTCCAATAAGTTACCAAGGACAATAGGCTTTAAAGTAATGCAAAACACCAAACTGCATCTTCAACCTGTATATCAGATAGCCAGCTCTATGTGTAATCCAGGGGAAGATTTTGTCTCCATGGAATGAAATACATGAAAGTCAAGAAATTAAGTAGGATATTGCCTAAATTAGTCCGTCAGAGAGGGAGTCAAGGAGAGGGATTTGAGGATCTACTCAGCCCCTGTGTTTATGGTTTGATTCCCAAAGAGAAATCTCTGCTTAGGACTTGCCAGGCCTAAATGTCTTGCAGAGTTGGACATCAAAGCTGCCTTCCATCCCCCTTTTACTGCAACTGGGGTGACTGATATTTCTCCCCTTTAAAAACATTACAGGCCACCAGTGCACAGTAGCTAATCACAGAATCACAGAAGGTTTGACGTTGGAAGGGACCTCTGGGGATCACCTCATCCAGCTTCCTGCTCAAGCAGTGGCAGCTACAGCAGGTAGCTCAAGCAAGAAGATCAATATGAAGCCATTTTACACTTCATTAAAAGAATGAAAACTAACAACAAACACTATCCTTACAGCAAATGCAATGTGAACATGTAAGACCACAAATACTAAAAGCACTGGAAAATGGCTTCCATAAAATATGCTGGTCATTAAAAACTCCTCCCTCAGCAAGACAGTGAAAACAGGCTACCTTCAATCCCATGACTAACAGCAATGAGTCTTACTCTCTGCATTCTTACGGACTGCAGGTTAAAAGGCACATCTACCAAAATAACTTTCTGAACAGAGGCCCTAAAACTATAGTGATTTTAGTAGAGGGCCAAAATTCCACTAGTTTGAGGTTGAGTGAGGCACAGAAACACTACTTACAGACTGAAAAAAAAAATAATAAAGCTTTAAAAATAATAGTGTTTTGTTTAACACTACAATCTTGTCTAGAATCAGGACCACAAGTACTCTACCTCGTAACACTGAAAGCTGTTCAAGTCAACACAACACAGTTCATTTTTGAAAACATAAGGTCAGTAGCTGATAGATGTCTTGAGTCTTTCCTGGGCAGCTTACATGTGTAATAACTGCTCTAATTTGGAAGAAGTCCTTATTAGGTCACTGATTAAAACTTCAAAGTTTCTGTAACATAAATCAATCTCATAGCCCAAAACATCAAAGCCTTAGGCTAAAGCAGAGACCTCTGAACACAGCACAAGAAACATCAGAGGTTACTAAAACAATTCATATTGCATGGTGGATAGCATATATCCTGTATACAAGTATTAATATTTAATGTAATGTATTGCAATTTTCTTTTACTTCAACATCTTATAATGGCCTTACTTTCCCATCTCACTCTCCAACAATGGAAATTATCGTATAGCTGAGGCTCTGTATTGCAATCTATATGGAAAAGGCCCTGCTGAAGTTCACAAGTTTTGAATTGCTAAGAAGCGTGGGAGAAGACTTCAGAACCTAGACTGCTAAGCCATGACTGAGTAGCTAAAGATGGGCAGCTCTGTTTGCTGAGCAATAAATACAATGAGCTCCTAACAAAAGAACACAAGAATTTAATAATGAAACAGTTAAAAAATGACAACTTGCCCCAATAAAATTCAACACCAGTAACTGAATCTGTTCAGAGAAGGTCTGCAGAAGGACAGGTAATAGTCCCAAGCATAATCCTGGATACATTCTTGCACCTACTGTTCCTCATTAATAGATAAACTATTTATTTCAGCACAAACTTGAGGCCTAATTTCTGTACCCCAATATGACTTCAGAGGGGCTGCAGATGTAGTAAGGTAATAGCAGAAGCACAGATCCTCACTGACCTACTGGGAGTCTTCCAAGCTCCTGCTAGTCAGTCATGGTGTTTGGATGTCCCACCATGCAGACCACACTCATCAGGACATCCTCTGCATGGCCTCCTGAAGATGACACACAAAGAACCTCCTCCACACATTTTGCAGGGAGCCTTAATAAAAATGCTGTCTTTGGACTTCTGCCACTCTGAGAGCTTTCAGACAGAACCCTATAGGCCCAAAATCTACACCCCCCCAAATCTCAAGAAGACAGTTTGCCTGAACTACCTGAATTCTGCCTGGCTAGTGTCATCAGAGGCACCATTAGCTTATGTCTCACAGTTACGAGTCTGACCTGCACCTAGGGAACAGTCAGACTGGAGGTGGTAACAGAGAAGCTTAGAAAATAGATTACAGTGATAGGAAGGGATATGAGCAAATTCTCCTTGCAGGGCTTCATCTGCAGTTAAGAACCAGTGTAGTTTCTCCTATAAAGGTTAGAAGCAAGAAAAAAATCTCTTGCAGCCTCGGTGGGGGGTGAAAATGCCCTACCTGCACCTATGGAGAGCTCTGGAATTGAGAGCCCCAGGCCTGAACTGGAAACTGGAAAGGCTCCACTCTTGCTTGGCATCAGGCAAGCTGCAGTGCTCTTCATGGATAACCTCAGAGTCCATGCTGTGGTTGGCACAGCATGAAGGCACAGCCCCACGGGAGACATTCTGGGCTGCAGAGCATGCAATCCCATTGACTTCAAGGGGAAGTAAATAGGAGAAGAATTTCTGTCCACCTTTGATTTCAGTTAATCGTGTTGCTTAATCCCTCTAGTTTAATAATTTCAACTCAATTCCTTGCACTATCCCTTCTGTCGGTGACCGTGTGCACGCATGTGTCGTCCTGGTTTCTGATCAGCCTTTTGTACATTATTGTGATGGGATAACAGCTAGCTACCCCTCTGCTTACCTCTTTCCCCCCACCCCAAAATTGCATTGCACTTTCCCCCTTTAATTCTGTTCCTATATTACTGCTGGATCATTTCAAATAGCATTGCCTTCATGTCAGTGCAAGTTAGGTATCTCTATCCCTGAACCTGTAATTACTGGTTTCAAAGTCCTGAGCCTACTGCACAGGCTCAGTTGGGGTGGGGAGGCAGATATCAAGTTTAAGGAGATCAATAGGTTTTTCTGAAAAACAGCTTTATTCTTCTTATTGAAAATACAATTTTTTCAACTCTTCTGGACCCTGAACAAAGTCTCATTTATCTGCAATTAAAATGAAACCTTCATTTTATTAAAAATACTTTTTAAAGTGCATTAGTATTTCAAAGAATATATTCATATATAATCTAAGTTTATAAGTCCCTCAATATGGACTATGTTCATGATTTCTAACTGAATAGAATTTCTGCACATTACATATAGCAATATATTTTTGCAGACCAAAAAGCTACCTTTTAAATTGGGGAATATCTGTGTTATACTTTATCTTCTCTTTTCACAATATTTAGTTACATTGTAAGATAGTAAAAAATGGCCATAAAATGTAGAGATATGAGTGCTGCACATGTGTGTACACACACCCCTTATGCAGCTCCCGTGTCTGTGCACTGTATCAATCTCAAGTTACTTCCCTTAATGATGAACATACATAGGAAGAGTGATGATATTTCAGAGTCCTGTTTACCAAAGCTGGAAGGTAAGGTGTAGCACTCCCCTGCTTTATACTTTGGATGTTACAAAAACACATTTAGAAGATAAACCAAACACACCTCTCTGACAAAATATTTTATCCCTTCAGCATGACACACAAGTTTAATCTCAACTGATGAGGCATGACCTCAAGACCACCGTACGGCTACTTCACCCCCCCTTAATGGCAGTTCTATTCTGCCTTGACTGGCAGAATAGAACACGTCTATAAATAACTTCCAAAGGAATTGTCTCTCTCCTCACGCACTGCAGACAACTGTTTACATAGGTCCCCAGTCCTTATACACTAGCTTTGCTCAGCTCACATCCTACGGGATGTTTAATTTCCCCTTCCTAAAAAAAAAACCCTGCACGATGCAGGTATGACTGGAGGCACCCTTCAAGACCGCAAATCCCTGTTAGCAGCGGCTTCCGGCTCCAGGGAAATTTCCCCGGGCGGGGGGTTTGCCATCTCCTGTAATCCGTCCTTAAGCTTCACGGTCCTGGCTGATCCTCCGGCCCCGGGAAACCCCCCTCCCCCCCGCTCCTCCCCACCCCACGAATCCCCGCAGCCTCTCCAAGGGCCCAGACACCTTTGCTCGCCCACCTGCAGGGGACTGGCCCGGGGCTCCCGGGGAGGGACACGCGTGGGGCACCCCCGCACCCAGCAGGGCTGCGCGGGGCGAGACAAAAGCCCGTGGGCTCGCTCACCTCCTTCAGCTGCTCCAGCTCCTGCTTGAGGCCGTCATACTCCGCCTCCAGCTCGTCGTACTGCTGCTTGAGGGTGAGCTTCTCCTCCAGCACCACCAGCCCATACTCCGCCGCTTGGATCTTCTCGTGGGTCGTCTCAGAGAGCTCCCGGGTCAGACGCTCAATCTCGCTCTTGTAATGCTCCGCTCCCTGCAGCACCTCCTCCGCAGCCATAGCCCCCGCCGGCACTACCGCGCCGCCACCGCCGCCGCCGAGGCAGTCGGGGGCGGGCGCGGCCGAAGGGCGGCACCGGCACCGCCGCCGCTGGGCCGGGGATGGGGCTCGGGGCCGGTGCCACCTGCGGCAGCCGCCGCTAAATGCGGAGGCGGCCCCCCACACACCCACACCCCCGCCGCTTGGGAGGCGGCGAGGCCGCGCTCGCCTCCCCCCGGCCCTGCGGCGGCCTGAGGCAGGCGGGCGGGCGAGCCCCCCGCTGCCCGGGGAGGCGGCGGCGGCGCGCTGGAGGCCGGAGCGGGCGAGCGGGGATGTGCCGGGAGCGCGCCTCGGTGCGGCGGCGGCTCCGGGGAGATGCTGCTGGTACTGGCGCCCGCCTCTTCCCGGGAAGCCAGCACCTCCGCCTCCCTGCCGCACGGTCCCTCCCCTGCGCTGTTTAAGACGACAACGTCCTCAGGCTCTGCGGGCCCCCCCGCCGGGGAAGAGAAAAAGCGGCGTTAAAGCCCGGGGGCACGGGGAAGGAGCAGCCGGTGCGGTGGATGCAGCCGGAGCCCGGCAGGGTGACATCTTGTGCTCGCAGCTGCCGGGCTGAGGGTGCGGGGCCACTGCCCAAACCTCCCCTGACCCCCCTCCCCGCCCCACCCCCACTGCGCTCCTGGCAGCGGAGGGGGCTGGCCGGTACTGGTGCGATTTTAGCGCCTCTTGGGTTTTTCTCAGCGTGTTGCAGCGATGGCCACATGAGCGGAGGGGTTGATAAAAAATTTAGAATGAGAGATGCAGCCCAGCGGGAGGAGGAGGACAGCCTCACGTGTTCCCCTGCCATTTCGGGAAAGCGGAAAGGAAAAGCTGTCTGCTCCCTTCCCTGTCCCCAGGGAATGCACATGGGAATGGGCAAGGGAAACTGGATGTGAAACAGCCGCGGGATAAGGGCATGGAGCTAAGGCCGCGCTTCAATGAGCGTTAGCGCAATATCTCTGCGCTACTGCTCAGCCAGCAGGACAAAAGTGATTCAGCTCAGATGCGGTCACAGCATTATTTCTCTGTCAAATTAATCGGAGGACTTGATGCATAGATTATGTCAGTTTTATGCTGGCTTTATGCTGGCTGTAGAAAGACAGATGCTACTTGTCCAGTATAAAATTAGAGTGCTGCAGACAGACAGTAATTGACCTCATACAAAGCCTGCCAGTAAAAAGTTAACACACCAGATTAGGGGCATTTTACATATTTGAACTGGAAGAGTGAGTTCATCCTGCATCTGTGTCATAATGTCCTGTGTCACAGCCTTTTTTGTTTGGTACTAGAACTCTCAAACCCAAACTTACTGTTTCTTCAAACTATAGCCTGCAGAGACCTGACTCTACTGATAGCAACCAAGTTTTGCTCCAAGTACTAGCAGGATCAAGTTTTTGTGCTTTACAAGCATCTTTTTTTGCGTTTCTTTCTGAAATACTAGCAAAAATTTGTCTTTAAAGTTTAGCAATTCAGTTAGAATTTCCAGGAAAAGGAAGGTATGTTTTTCTTTTAAAAAGGATGTTACATGTAGAAGATGGATATGGCTGCCCACCAATGGAGCACTGTATTGGAAATCAAAGACATAGATTCCCTTTCTTGCTGACCTGTTAATGCAGTTCTAACAAGCCACATCCACTGCCTGCCTTAGCTTCCCCATGTCTAATAAAGAGGTAAAAATGTACAGACTCCTCAGCCAAGTGCTTTGAGATCTACAAATGGAAGCACTATCAATAGTTATACAATATAAGCATACAGTATGTGTAGGGGCGCTTTGTGCTGAAGGAGAATTTTAGCTATGATACTAACTTTAGGCTTCATAATTATAAGGTTGACAAAGGATCCTGGGAAAGAAGAAAAGCAACCAGATGTGCAGAGGCATCCAATTATGCAGGACGTGAAGAAGATAAGGAGAAACTGAGAGAAATTAATTAGCACAACTAAGTTATTTTAGAGGTTGTGTTGACATAGCTTCGAAGGTTACATTCCCAGGATTGAAAGTAGCCAATTGTGATTTTGTTATTAAGAATTTTGAATTATTGTATCCAATCAGTAGCTGCCAAATCTGAAAGAGCTCTGTATAAAAGCATGTGCGCAACACACAATAAATGGCTTTCACTTTCATCATAATTGGCTCGTCTGGGTGATATCTAAGAACTTCGCGCGCTGACTGCTAGGAGCTCCTCACGCTGATTACAAATAACTCTGCAGGTCGACAACAACTATGTAACATATATCTATTTTAGAAATATATGTGCATGCATACTTAACTAACACATTGTAATCTAGCCCACATGAACACTTCTTCTTGTTGCCTAGAGAACACAAAAGGAATAAGCAAGCAAAGTAATAGATGTTCTGTCAATTTTGTGTCTTGAAAGCAGCTTCCAAAAATGCACAATTTTAATAAATTCCAGTGTAGAAGCAAGGGTAAATATTAATAGGATAGAAAGAAATGTGAATATTAATATGTAAGGAGAGTGAGCGGCTCTTGCCAATGACCAAATGTGAAAACATAGGGGAAAAACTCAATACTCTGTCATTCCACTGTACACCTAACCTCAAAATCGTTTTCTTAAAAGAGGATGAAGGATTTCACAAATCAGAAAAAAATAAATTCCCCAAATGGGGTCAAAATGTTGTCTGAAGAGCTTTTACAAGTTCTAGTCTAGCTGTCTTCCCCAGCTTTTGACCTAGGCCACAATGCAAGCAAGCATTCTGTGAACACACCTTCAGGAATGGATGGGAAAGCAAACATCTTAAGACCAGAGCCGAAAATGAAGGGTTGGGTCAAGCACAGTGTGGAAACTGGCTGAAGCAACCAGATGCCTATAGGTAATTGAGCCTTGGTGCAACTCTGCTTAACACCATTTAGTTGACAATGGCACTCACAAGGCAAGGGCAGCCCTACCACGTCTGAACATCTACACCCCAGATGGGAAATCTGGCATGTTAAAATGTGTCTATTTTTCTGCAATACCTCACAAGAAAGTTAGAGAGAATTTGTCGTTTTAAAACTGGAAGAAGGCGTGAAGTCCAGTTATTGTGCACTGTGCAGAAGTTCACAGCAGCTGTGGAAGAGTTTCCATAAGCAGGAGGTCCTGTAGCTACTCTAAATTGAAAACACCCAGCATGCCCATGATTTGCTATCATTAGTACCCATTTATTCTGTATTGTGCTTCGTAAACATATGTAATATAAAATCTGGGCTCCTTTGATGATATTTGTCTTTGTTTTAGACATCACTGCTTTAGAAGTCTTCTTTAGGACGAAATGAGTCTTCCTCAGAGTTGTCAGTTTCTCTCCACTGAGTAGAGGACCTGACATAGATATATACCTTCAGACATATACATTTAATTAAAAGAATCCTGCCTTTCACATCTGTATCTGTTCTTAGGGCTTCACACTGGCATCTACACTGTGCAGGCTCCTCCATCTATATTTATAATGGACTACTAAGGCCACTGATGGATCTGAAAAAGATTCAAGCTCCTATCCCTCATATAAGGAGCTCTGGTTCGCCTCATTCCTGACTCTGTGGAGATGAGAAAGGATGGATGGTCCTACAAATAACATCTCAATTATAGGAAAAGACATCATTAATGAAGGAAGCATTGCAGTATGACCCAAAGGTGGTCATCCCCTAGCGAGGATCTCATAACTGAAACAACGAGACCTCCTCTAATGGAGATTTCTTGCTTTCTGCAGTACCTATAATAATGTATGGAGAAAAGTGACTGCACAGTGGTGCCAGCAAAGCACTGGTCTTGGTCACAGATCTGGTACCTTTAGGAGCCTACTTATCAGTGCATATAGCCCTAAACAATTATATCAGCATTTGAAATAATTTCACTGCCCAGATATGCATCACCTCACATTGGTTTAAGTCCTGCTGCAACGCTTTTACATTTTCTGCCTCCCCCAGCTCAAAAAACATGCTCTAATCTTATTAAAGGTTGCCATAATCACCCTGCATTGTTATTTCTTCTTCATTTTGCCCTGCTGCACCCCCTTCACACTGATATTTCAGACCAGTCTTCAGTCATTTACTGACATTCAACACACCCTCAAAAAAACAAGCCTCCTTACGATTGCATCCATTTCATGGGCAGAAATTGCCCTTTGAAGGTATGTGACCTTGGTAGACTCTTAAACTAAGGGTAGTAGGTTCCAGTACCAAGAAATGCTGTTCTTGTTACACATTTTTTTTTAGACAATTGGATATTCGAGGACATGCAAAATGATACAGTTGAAATCTTGACCCAGAGAATATTATCCAAATTTCAAAACGTTTAAAAAGCATTTAATGACCCGGATGAAGTTAACTACTGGTTCTACATCTTAGTGGAAATGTAGTTATAAAAGCCACCCTGTACTATATGTTGCAGATGGCTGAATCACTGCACCTATAGCATACACAGAAATCACTTTGAGTCCATTTGTATGGAGCATCTCAGAGGACCAGAGCCCAAATCTAACAACTGCTAATTAGTAGTGTTTGGCAGGATCACCAGTGTGACCAAAGGGGGGAAAAAAAAAAAAAAAGGTATGAGGACCATTCTGTGATTGTTAGTAAGAATGGGATTGATTTCCTGAAAGTGAAAAGCGGGGAAACAGGCAAAAAGCACTGAGGGAAGGCAGTACAGTAACTGCTGTGTTCTGGGTCTGGTTTGGAAATAAACAAGTGGCTGTGATACTGCCAAAGCTTCATCTTTCTTGAGTACTGAATATAAGTACCACATTTGTAAAGGATGACCAGCCTAGAGATAAAAGGGAGGTGCTGAGAAGAAAATGAAATTTTAAAAGATATTTCAAGGTCCTAGTGCAATAGAAATGGTGATAGGTTTTAAGAAAATTAGTTTATATAGAATGTTAAGAGAAACTAAACACAGGAGCTAATAAACAATAATGCACATAATGAAAAGTAATAATGTTATGCTGATTATCATGAGTGTCAGTGTTCAGAAGAAAGGCTTTTGAACAGTAGTGTCCTTATGTTACTCCTCTGTGAACAACCTTTGAAGTATCTGCAATGGTAAATAAACAATTTTTTTTTAAAAGCCTATTGTCAGGTGGACTTAAATTTGATATACAGGATCCTTTATTCCCACTGGAATAAGTTTGGTCCGCAAAAACCTGAAAAGGTTGAAAACCACTGATGTAGAACATACAGACTCCGAAAGGAAGAACAGGATAAACTGGAGCACTTCAACAAGGAAATCACAAAAAAAGGATTGTACATAAATGGTTGGCAGGATGTTTTGTGTGTAAGCAGGGATTAGAGAACCAAAAACGAGTTTTACAAAAAAACTACCAAAAAAAAAATAAGCATAAGGACATTTAGAAAACACAGTCAGCAAGAATTAAATGGCAAACTGATACCTGCAGTATGGAAAACTACAGACTATAGCAAAGAATGTGAATTATTCTTCTGTTGCACTGAATAATACCACCTCAGCCTGTAAGGATGTGGCTTTCAGCAAGTGTTGCACATGGGTCTTCATTCAACTCCACAGACGTCAGCCGAGTCTTTTAATTGACAGCATTGCCCCCAGGCTCAAGACCCAGGACACAGCTCTTCCACTCTATGCATAGTCTTACAGAAAAGAAAAAAAAAAAGGCTGAAAGAAGCACAGAAAGGCTTATTATGGCTATTTTAACTACTAGGCACTTTCTTGTGAGACAATGAAGGGAAGACCTGTCCACCTAGAATACTTTGTCCAAACAGCTTCTCATCAATTTAGCCTAGATAAATCAGTGTCAGTGTGCAAACTGTTTCTTACCAGACAGATTTAAAACCAGAAGGGAGAGAAACAGCAGAAGCACCCATTGCCCAAAGAACCACTACAATCATGGCTCAGGCAAACTGCAAAGTAGGCAGCCATCTAGGGCAGCAGATTGTTATGAGAGATGAGAGCAAACTAACTATAACCTAAACCAACTTTTTATTTTTGTCGCAGCCTGACTTTCCCAGCAGTGGGAAAGCCAGGTCCACTGCTGCGCTCCTCTGAGAGGCAGGTGATGGGGAGAGGCAAGACAGCTTATATTTGGGAGGCTGTGACAGGGTCAGCTCTACTTCCTCCCTCTGAGCTTCAGTAGACGAGTGGGACAGTGTCTCCAGTGCTCGCTGGCTGCACTTTGCACCTTCCCACCCTGGTATGGTCCCCCCTGCCATCTTCACCTGCCATTCACTCCAGAGAAGTCCTGAGCCTCTCTGTCTCTCCATTAGAGTTGTATAGGGCTCAAAGGCATCTTAGAATGTTGTTGAGTCCAATCCCACATGTAGGTGGGATCAAATGCATCTACACCATTCATGGTTAGGGTTATCTGATATGTTATTAAAACCTTCAGTTACTGATATCCAACAATATGCCTATAAAGACTTTTCCAATATTTCACCACCCTCACAAATTGAAACTGTTCTAATGTAGAGCTAATGTAGAGTTTAACACATGAAGATGATCTATTCCTATCTTTTGGTAAACACAATGCCCTTTTCAACAGTTTTTTCAAAGTTTGAAGGCTGTTCAGTTTCCTCTTTTCTTCATTAAACATACTTCCAGCTTTCCTTCAGACCCCTCAGCCTGTCCTTGGAAATCATCCCTTCTAATCCTATTCAGAGCTCTTCTAGGCTGACCGTAGTCCCTCCAGGTGAAAGCTTCCCCACTACTGAATAGCATGGGTCAAATATCCCCCACATTGCCAGTCTACTACTCCTAGTACTCCACCCGATGTTTTAAGAAACCACATGTTGTTAATTAATATGTACTTTGTGGTCTACACAAAGGATCTTTTTTTGCCCTGCTGCTTTTCCAGCCACTTACATCTTTGCATTTATCTCTACTGAGGCTCATCTTGTTGATTTTGGATCACTTATTCAATATATCAAGATCATTTTGAATAGCCTCTTCCAAAAGTCCTGTGATTGTTTCTTGTACAGAGGCATCAACAAAGTCATACAAATGTGTGATCGACTGTTCTTTGTCTAAAATTTTTTAATTCCCAAAGAGCAGGATCAGGTCAGGGAGTTTTCTCACTACACACAGTTGAGTTTGCCACCTTTCACTCAAATCCAGCATGATAACAGCATGGGGATTTTTTGCCATCACAGCAGCTGAGGGGTTTTTAAGCAGAAATCCTCCAAAATCTTCAAGTAATTCAAACTCCATGGGGCCCGCCCACTAGCCACATCCCCTAGCTCTCCCTGCTTAATAATGGCCACATCCCTGCTGCTGCAGCTACCTCCCACCCCCACCAGCCCAGCACCAGGCTGGGGACTCTGCCCTACTGGTGCTTCCCAGACCAATGCCCTGGGTGCATGGGGGTTCTCCCTGTGGCCACCAGGCAGCCCACCCTGCTGCTCCCCAGCACCCCCTGGTAAAGCTGTCACACTGCCATCAAACCGTCAATAAAGCAGGCAAGTACCTGTGGAGAATAATGAGGGGCTTTGTCGACCAGAGCACCCAGTCCCTCCACACACCAGTGGCTTTTTGCTCTGGCAGCAGCTACCCAAACCTCCTGCTGCCACTTACCCGCCGAGCCATCTGCTCCCTCTAAAGCAGAAAAGGACAGGTCCGATGCCATCTTTTCTTGGCAATTCTACCCTGGCACTTTTTAAACGGAATTTTTTTTTTTTCACAGACTCTCACAAATCAATTGCTCAATCATCTTTAGTGTCTTTCTGGGAAGCGAACTGAGGCTATACATTATTCCTCCAGTCTCCTTCCTTTTATTACATCAAGTCTCCGCCAACATCTTTGGAGCGAGTGGACGTGCAGAGCTGCCCAGTTCCTGGGCTTCCTCCTACCACCACAGCATGGGAAGAAGCAGTTAGCAAAATCAGATTGATAGGTAGATCCACTGTTTGAAATGAGAGCTGACTATGAAATAAGAAGCAAACTACAGCTTAAAGTCCTGTTTTAACTGATTTTTCTCCTCAGAAGTCATTAGTGTGGGAGAAGAACAAATTTGTATTTAACGTGTCTTGTCTTGAAACTGAAAGCCTAGGATCTGCAGTGCACCTGTTAAATATAGCTTCAAAAAGCAGTTATTTCTGCTAAAGTTAGCATTTAGCTTTCATACCTTATCATGCACCAGTGACTAAAAACATTTACAGACAATGACGGCTGAGAGAGAAACTGAAATTTTTATGTGGAATCTAATTATAATTCTGTGTTGATAATATTAGGAAAATTTGATTCAGATACTAAAAAAGGCATACGATTTCTTCTTTTTTTAAAGAGCTACAAGCTAATATTTCAGCACTCAGGAACAGGTTGGTTGTGGCATTCTCTCAAATGCAGCTGCTAAACACATTACAATGAACACAGAACACAAAACAGAAAGAAAATTATATTATGTTTCTATTAAGTGAGTTTGTGAAAGGTGCCAGATTTATGACACTACCCTGTAAAATTGGGTTTTATTAGATTTTTGTCAAAATACCTAATTCAGAACAGGTGGTATGTATTCAAAACATTAAAATAAAGGCTTACAAAGAAGGCATCAGATTGAAGCTACAATTATTTTCCTCAGTTAAGATAGGAGTCAAGGCACAATTAGAAGATTAAGATCTTGAACTGGAGAGTGACTTCAGTGTAAATTTCCCCCCTTGTGCTTTGTACACGTTGGATGAAATGATTGGTTTATCATAAGCAGGGTATTGCAAACTACTTAAAAACCTCTCTAGAACTTTTTTCAATAATTGCATTTATACTATAAATTCTTCTTCTTATAATAACCATGTTATTCAACACACAGACTAGGATTGGAATAGATGAAACAAATACTACATAGGTATTTAATGTAAATTCTGTATTGTCAAATCTGACCCTTAAAACAAACAAACAAACAAACAAACAAACAAAAGAAATCCATAAGAAAATCCTAAGGGTATTTTTTGGTGGCTTTTTTTTTTTTTTCCCCCACAATATTTTGGGCTATTTTCATTTGGCTTATGCTTTCTGAGCTAGGTCAAAAATGGCTGTTATCTGGTTCCAGCTTTTCCTTACAACCAAGAGCTTTATTAAAAAAAAAAAAACCTCCAAAAAACCCAACAGACTACTGAAAGAACTTTTGTGGCCCAGGAGAGATGGACTGTAACTAACAAACTAACTACAAATTAACAAGACATAGTGAAAATGCAGCGGTTGCCAACCCTGACCTTATAGACCAGAAAACACATCAGAATTCCTAGAGGTCACCTGGTGGGAAACGCAGCAAGGCTTCTGACTGAAGCATTTTTATTTCAAAAGAAAGTCTTGTCAATGAGCATATGTAGAAATGTATCGTGCTGTATTTTAATGATAGCTATCTGAACGTATCTAGCCGGGAAACTATAATTCAGTGTAAGTGTAGGGTAAACCAGGTCTACAGCGCCAGAGCCTTTTCTGATATGTATTACCATTTGGGAGGCGACTAAAGTTAATTGGGAGTTTCTGCGAGGTTGTCTCCTGAGCCTTTTTTCATTCGTTCTTGGATGATTAGGAGTTTCTTAAAGTGCAGCAGATGGAGCTTGGCATGAGGAGTCTGCGAAGTGCGGGTGCAACCACCTTTGGGTGCTGAATGTTACTGCTGCTTACAGGAGTTGCTGCTACAACCAGGGGACAAGGCAAGAGAGATGTTGCTATTTGCCTACCTTTGTTTGCTCAACTGGGCAGCAAAGGATCAAGGGAGAACAGGAGAAACAATCAAATCCTTGCCAGCATTGCATAAAATTGGGAAGAGAAATAACAGATGGCAACTCCTTTGATGCAAGGAACGCATCTGTTACTGCTTCCCCCATGAGCTTCTGGAGATACTATGTGGAAAAGCTTCAGAGACAGCCTGTGAATGGCAAATGTGAATGTGGGTTGTAGAGGAGAAGAAGGAAGAGAGAGCAATTCTGCTCGTGGAAGGGGACATGGCAAGAAGGGGAGCTGTACTTCTGCTCAGCTCTTGGTAAGTCCCAAAATAAGCTTATAAAAAGCTGAAACAACTCAGCTATATAGGACAACATGCAAAGTAACTGCTTCCTGATGTCCCACATTGAATACACGTGAGAGATAATAACTTCTGAAAACTTAGTTACAAGCACAGTCCATGCAAAGATCCTACTATAGCTGCGGTACCAGATCGTACAGCTCGGCCAAACATCTCAGTTCTGCTGTTGCCTGCTTTGATGAGCAAAGGAGTAATATATCTTGATATTATTTAACAATGTTGCCCAATGACTACCATTTATTATTGCTTTTAAGATTAATAAGTTCATTAATCTTTCTGGTTTTCAGGCTGCCTGAAAACTCTGGCAGATATTAGCATCACATTTATCTATATGATACGAATGGAACAATCTCTGCACACAGAGCTAGAGACATAAACTTATCTGAAAGAAAGATGGTACTTCGGAGCATTCAGTATAAACGTGGGAAAATAAATGTGAGCACCTGATCATCCTCCTGCTTCTTCCTGGCTCCCAGCTGCTCTGATGTCTGCTGCTCATCACTCAAAGCTGTTGTTGACAGGCAACTGAATGAATAGGAAACATCCTTCAATAAGAAAATTCACCACTATGCAAGTGCCCAGCTAAGAGGAGAAAACCAAATACTAACCCTTCACTCCTCCCTACTTAGTTTTAAGAGCATTCCCTCTCCTTAATATTGTGAGAAAATGGCAGCTGCTACATTTTAAGAGATTTGGCAATTTATGGATGTTCGATGCAGAAAGGAAGGTTGATTTGCAAACTTGTCACAGATTCTCTCCGCAAGGGATCTGTCAGAGTAAAAACATGTTTTGAAAATGAATTAGCAGGATGGGGCACTTGTTTTGAACAAGGGATTCCTCACAGGAATGGTCAGAGGAGACATTCCTATGTCTCTTGGCCGACCTCTATGACTGTTAGCTGACATCCTTTGAATCCAATGCATGCAAAGCTGGAACAGACACACATTTACATATATGCTTCAAGGTTCTCCAAAGAAAAGGGCAAACAGAATATTTTTTTTCATTGTATTTTACAACAAACAGTTGAGATTTGGTGTTAAGTAAATAGCAAACGACTTAAAACACCCACAGGCACACATTTATTTATACACTTGTTTATAAATAACGATATTACAGGAGCATCATGACTTTGCCTTGATCAAGGGCTGAGTTACTGAGCTTAATGAGCTATGGTTCATAGGACAATGCAAATGACTGAGTGTGATGAGCCTTGGGACAGGCCGTGGATCAACAAGCGACTGGAGAACAATATCTGAAACTGCTGGGAAACTGGTATCATTGTAGACAGATTTGGCTGGTGGTCTGTGTTGACATCTGGCTATAAGTCCCCCACCACTAGAGAGTAATAAAGACTGGGGGGGGGGGGAGGCATTGCTCTGCAGTTGTCCAGCATCTCATGGAAGCAGATTGCTCAAGGTGGAACCATCAGATGTTGGTGCTGAGCTGCTGCCCAGAGCCCAACACTGAGAGAAGTTGGACAGAGCGAGTGTCACGTTCCCTGGGCTTGACTGTGCCAACTCACTGTGCACAGTGAAGGTCTCAGTTAATTCTCTGTGTGTGTGCACCCAGGTGTGTAGCTTTCCCTGATACAGCCTGTCCCTCGCTTGGTCACCTAAGTTGAGCTTGGCAGTATCGCATTGTCTTGTGTTTCTTCTCCACCTGTGACAGATGAAAACTAGAAAAACAGAGAAAAAAAAAAAGAGGAATGGAAGGATGAATTTGGCAACACAACAATAAGAAGAAAAGAAAAAGGAAATCAGAAAATGTATGGGAAATGTATGAGACTTCGGTGACTGGCTGAAAAGAGAAGTGTCTGCAGATCAGAAACAGAACCAAGGGTGGTAAGGACTTATCCACTCAGCGCAACCTTCAGGAGTGGCAACCTGCCATCTGATCGTTGTCAGCAATGTCTGGGGATATGACCAGAGAGTGAAATGGGTCCTCCCTTCCTGGCCCTTCAGGAAATGTGGCCAACAGCACGTTGCTGCTCCCATGCTTACAGGAAATAGATGTCAGAAAAGTAGCTGCTTGAGATGACAAGCCAGCCGCCTGCCCCAGTGGGTAGCTTTTGTTTCAGTCTGGGGTTTCATGCACTCCAGATTCTACTGTCTTGATAGAGAGTTTTGAATAAAAATATAAAGTGGTGACTTTAGGTGACTAAGCTCTAAAAGAAATAACTAAGCACTAAAAAAAATAGGGAGGCCTATTATAGTCAGTCTGGTAGACGAAACTTCATGTTGAAAAATGAGATTATAAATGGGAAAGCTGTTGGCAGCCTAAGGGGGAAAGAAACCTCACTATTAAGCAAAGTTTCTTTTAAACTATTGCTATTAATCAGCTGCAGTTGTCATGATTGGATACAATAAATGTAGGTAGAGGTTACATTAGCTGATCTAAGGCTCCTGATTTTCTTTTTAACCAGTGATCCGCTTAAAGAGAAAAGCAAAAAAAAATTACAGGTGACCAAAATTTCCTGATGGATCACTTCCCTGACCCCGTTTGGTGCACAGCATCACAAGCTGCCAGGCTGGCTCAGGGAGGAGGATGGTGATGCTAGGGCTCCAGGAGCAGGCACTGCCCAAGGCACTGCTCCCCAAACACCCTCCCACCTAAACTGGACAGACTGTCACAATTCAGGATTAGTTTAGCCTGGCTAAACTGCTTCCTCTGACTGCAGTTAACCTCTACACAACTAAACACTTAAATGTTTGGAGCATGAGGCACTGATTAGCAGTGTGAATTTTCAAAAAATCTTTAAAGATAAAAGTCTCTGCCGCCTTTTGTTTCATTTTCTCCACATCACACAGATCTGATGCTTTCACTGAATGGCTCTGTATTAAAGGTGTCTATTCCTTGAGTTAGGAATGATGTCTGAAATAAATCAGTACTTCTCTAAACAATACTTCATAGAGAATACTGCAGACCTTCCAATATGCATGAAAGATCACATTTACCTGTTCCACAGACCACAGGACATCACATCTTCTTAACCACTACAGGAACAACATGCTGATACCCAGGGACAACAGAACTATACAATGTCCAGACCAAGTGTTTGTTCTTTCAAACGATGTAGGTAGGTTTCTGAGGTAAATTCCAGATGTGTTTCTGCATTTCCCACTGCATCATTTGCAGGTATTTCTGAACAATAGGTAGCAGTGGGCAGGGACAGCTCATGCCTACTGCAAGAACTATTTGCCATAGGCATCAACGTTTTACATTTCTGCTCTCTGTTTTTCCTTGTGCGTTTGTATATCAATAGTTCCCAGGCAACTTCATTTGGTTCCCTGGGAGATGAAAAAATTGCTTGTTTGGTCTTTCAGCAGCTTTGCTTTTCTTAAATTCCCCCTTTGATGCTATGTAGCACTCTGTTCTGCCTGTTCCTCTTTTTTTGTCCTCTTTCTGTCCCCCTTTATACTCCCTGCCTTCCTCAGTCTTCTCCTGCTGCCATACCATTGACAATACTAAGTTCTCCTACAAAAGCTACACTTCTTCAGATAATTTCATATTTATACTGCATAAAAGAAGCCTGTCTCCTGCAAAGCTGTTAATAAAGTGAAAATTCACAGCATTTCTATATATAAACTTTAAATAACGCTGTCATCCCTGCTGGGTTCAGCTGCTGTGTACTGACAGAACACTCATATAATATACATGTGATGTCCCCCCATCCTTAAAAACACATACAAAAGAAGCATATATCAATGAGACCAATTATTTTTCACTCATTACAAAGAAATGTGCCAAAACCAACAAGGACTCATTCTGAATGTATCGATCCCACATCTAAGGGTATTCTAGTTGTAGCATCGGAGGAGATCTCAGGTGAACGTCTCATATATCTCCCCATGACAGCAGTTGTTCTGCCACTCCTTCACTCCTTACAGCTGTCTAGCCTGCTTTTAAAAATTTTACTCATGTGGACTCCACAGTGGTGGAACCTACCTATAGCCTCTGCCTTTGGTTTATAACTGAAGGAAATGGTTTGCCTGACAATTCGGTAGGCAAAGTAAGTTTAAAAAACAAATCCACATCTTTTTTATTATTATTATTTTTTTTTACTTTAGGCTGCTTAACAACTGTAAGCAAACACAACAAAAGATATTTTTTCTGTGAGATTTGTCATAAAAAGCTCTATCACTTTTTGGGTTTGGTTGGGTTTTTTTCCAGAAGGGCTAGTGCTTCAGAGTGGCAGAACTGAATTTTCCAGCCAGGAGGTGCAGAAAGTACTGAGCAGCTAACAAAGTGGTGGAAGAAATGCAGCACTGATGAATGCAAAGCAGTGCACTTGGTAAAGCGTGACCCTAACTATATGCTCCCAATAATGAGTTCTCATGTCAGTTTTTATCACCAAGTGAAGCATTCTCCTACATCATTACAGATAGTTCTTTGGAAAACAAAGCTTCCTACTCCCTGACCATCAATAAGACCAGGAAGGGAATAGAAACTACCATCTGGTACTCCATAAAGCCACGGTGTACCCAGCCTTGGATGAAGCTCTGCTCACATAAAAATGAGATTTTACAACTGAAAGTATACAGATAAGGAGGGTCAGGTTGGTCAGAAATAGGAACAATTTCCCCTGTAGAAGAAATTGAAGAGACTTGGTTTCCTCAGCTTGGAAAAGAGATTACTAAGGATATGACAGAGGTCTAGAAAAACATAAATCGTATGGAGCAGTTGGTGAGGGAATGGTTAGTCATTTTTCATGAGACAAGAACTACAGGACACTAAATGAAATCATCAGGCAGCAGGTCAAAGACAAATGAAAGAAAGCACTTTCACATGCAGTGCCTAATTGCATTGCAGGACATAACATCCTGTTTTGTTTGGATGCCCAAAGTATAAATAAATTCCAAAAGCCACTAGATGGGTTCATAGAAGAAAGGTCTGTCAAGGGCTGCTAGACAAGATGATATAGATACAATCTGTAGATCAGAAAGTCTCTAAATCAGAAATTGCAGGAAACTGGAAGAGTATCTTGGAAAAAAATACGAATCCAAGATTGCCCTGGTTTTATGGCTTTTTCTTTAATATCACTGGCTATAGTAGAGATATAATATATCAGACAGAGTATATGGACCTTTGTTCTGATATAGTACAGCTGTTCATCTGCTCCTTGGCCAGAATGACTATTTAGAAATGCTATATAGTCAGAAATGGGAAAATCAATGAGAGATCTGATTTCCATTATAATAAGGAATGATAATTACTAGGACCATCTTGACACATAGGTACTGTAAGAAATCAGTATTACTAGAAGAGAAATCTATTTCCTCAGCTAAAATAATAAACTGTTTTACCCCAGTGTCTCTATAAAAGATTTAGATAAAATATTCTTCAAATAATACATGCCTAGGAAAGATTTTAATATTAATCTCCATTCACAGGACACCTAGCTTTAATTATTTCAATCTAAAAATTATTTCAGATTATTCAGGTATCTACTAGAGATTCTTTATATCCCCACTAAGCCTTGCAACTTTAGAAACTTGTGCTTTGAAAAGGGTGATTATTTATAATTTTTGTTGCTACACATATTACTGAAACTTAAATCATATTGCCACCTATGTAGATCTAAGTAGTATCTTGATACAATGCAATGTCCAATTAATTGCCCTAGGTACAAAGGAAAGTTTTGCTTCATTCAATGTCTATATTTATCTAAATCCTTGCAGAGTCTAAAACTTAGGAGTAGGTGGTAGATATTTTAAATGGGTTACTTTCAGCATATTTCAACTGAAATGTTTCAGCATGTTTCCTTGGAAGGGGGTCATTTATACATTTTTAGAGGGAATCCTAATAGATTTCAGTCGCCTCTTTTCGTGGGATTTTCCTGCCCCCCATCAACATGTATCCCTGGTGTCAGTGCCCAGTCAGAAGGGGCGTATGTATATTTGAAAGATACAGAATCACAGAATCATAGAATGGTTTGGGTTGGAAAGGACCTTAAAGATCATCGAGTTCCAATCCCCCTGCCATGGGCAGGGACACCCTCCACTAGCCCTGGTTGCTCAAAGCCTCATCCAGCCTGGCCTTAAAATACCTCCAGGGATGGGGCATCCACAGCTTCTCTGAGCAGTATGTTGGAAAAGGAAGAAGTTCTCCTCAAATAGTTTTCTTCAGCTGTATTTTTTTTTGTGGTTCTGTGATTTGCATTGTTATCCAACCTCATTGATGTCAGAAAAGCAGCAGGATCAGGTTTTATTTTCCAACAGAAATTTCCATATGGGTCAGCCTTTTTGATCTCATAATATTCTGCAACACTGGAGAACAAACTCAGTCAAATAATCACCAAAGCATGGAAGCTGGAGATGGGTTACTGGAAGTTTTTGGCCCCATTTTTCCTCTTATTCAGCACAAACTACTTTATTTTTAGATTACACCGCTTTGTACCCCTTCCATAAATACTCCATCTTTCCACTTTGATGACAAGTTCATAATTCATTTATATTAACACACTTAAACCCAGAACAGGCACCCATAACATCATTTGCAGATTGTAATAGTTCTTTGCAATCTCCTGTTTCTTCTTCCGTTTATCATCTACTCCCACATTTTCTTACCAGAATTAATAAACTTTAATCCAACTGGTAAAGCCCTGGTTAAGCTTCATCTGCAGAAACTACAATGCTGACCCCAAGCTTCGATTTTCCTGTGTCTTGTACAAGTAGGGCTGGCTGTTCCTCAGCATTGTGTCCATCACATCCAGGGCTCTTAGTTCCTATGCTCAATAAATGCTCTGTAGCCAACAACTTGATGTAGTTCAGCTACCTAACCTAGAAAATAAGTACCTGCTCATTCCTATCTTACCTGCAGCTTCTGCACAGTCTGAGAGTACCCCAGACTGTGATCCCAGGCTGTGTCTGGTTTCCCTGTTGTGGTTTTGTGTGGTGAGTTTGTCTGGTAGCAGGGAGGGGCCACAGTAATGGCTCCTGTAAGTAGCTGCTAAAGGTTTCCCTGGACTCCAGCTCTGCTGGCAGCAAGGGAGGGGCTGCAGTGGTGGCTCCTGTAAGTGACAGTTAAGGGTTCACCCTCACCCCCCAGCTCCAAGGGTTTAGTAACCAGGGAGAGGGGGGGAAGGGTGGGGGTGGGGGAAGGAGCACGACCGACCTAGCCCCTTTGAGAAATGACTGGAAGTTTCCCAGCTTCAGGCTGGACCCACCCCAGGCCAGGGCTGAGCCAATCGGTGCCTCATCAGGTAACATATTGAAGAGGGGGCAATGGGGTGGCACAGCCCCGGGCAGGGCCTCGCTCGGGCGGACCAGCCCAGCTGCCCAGCCGCCTGCTCGGCTTCTGCCATGGCTCGTTTCCTCGGGAGCCAATGAAGACCTGGGGCGGAGAGAGAAGCGGGATTTTGAGAGGAAGGACCACACAACACTCCGGTCAGAGAAAGGAAGCAAGAAAGGAGAGAAGCGCCCCTGGAATTTCCCCTGCAACGTGGTGTAGATTCATGGTGACACACAGTTTGTGCCTTGGTGCAGCCCATGAGAAGATGCACCCGTGGAGGACCCCACACAGGAATTACGGAGAAGCCCACACTGGAGCCAGGCAGTCATTGGGGGACTGTGGCCCCGTGTGGAAAAGGACTCACTCTGGAGCAGTTTGAGAAGGATTCTCCCATGAGAAGGGACCCCACGCTGCAGCCAGGAAACACTGTGAGGAGCCCTCCCCTGAGGAGGAAGGAGCGGCGGACTGACTGCACCCCCCATTCCCTGCCCCCCTGTGCTGGCAGGGGAAGAAGGTACAGAACAAAGCCTTTGGGCCTTGGGAAGAAGGGAGGGGTGGGGGAGAAGTGCCTTTCTAAGATGTAGTATCTCTCTCTCTCAGTATATTGCTTCTTGTTGTAAATAGTTAATCAATTGGGTTTTTTTTGTTCTTCCCAAGTCGTGTAGGTTTCTTGCTCGTGACCCTAAGTGGTGAGTGAAACCCTCCCTGTCCCTGCCTCAGCCCACCAGGTGTTTAACAAAAAACTGTCCTCCGGTGACATTTCTAAACCACGACACCTGTTCATGGGTGATGTGACAGAGCAAGTTACTCACAGAGCCTTCAGACAAATATCTAAATGCAAGCTTGACTTCAAAGACTGATCAAGAGGTTATACAAAGCTAAGGAAAAACAGCAAGATCTGCATACCTCAGACATTTCCTCAGCTTTTTTCAACATCCTACCCCACAGGCCATACCCTTCCAGGCAGTCACCTTCTGCTTTTCTCTGTCTGATTACAGGCCAGATCTCTGTCTTCTTACTCTCTCCAGAAATGGATCATCAAAGAATTCCTTTTTAAAAACTCCCCCTCTTCTGCTACCAGATGGCTTTCCTCAAGGACTTCCATGCCTTGCCAGGTAATGCAAGGCTTGTTACAAGCTTGGGTAGTTGAATAGGTTACTCAGATTGGAGCCAAAATTGTTCTAATTACTTGAATTAGCTCTTTGTTTATTTACTCTTCAGAAAGTATTAAAGCAACACCCAAAGGTCTAAGGTTTTCGTTCAAAGTAGTTCATTACAACTTTTTGGTTTTGCTGGCATACATTTTTTCATCAAGCAGCATCCAACTGGCAAGTAATGTATTTCTGGGTTTTTTGGCCCACTAGAATAGTTACTATATCTTAGTTTCTGAACGCAGCTGCATCACTTGTGTCATATCAGCCTTCCTTTGATTTTTCCAATTCACATGGGGAAGTAGCTTTTAATAGCTGGGTCAACTGGAGTGCAAAGTTTCGTTTCAGTTCAGAGTAGTCTTCATCATGTGTCTCCTTCTTTCTGAAAAAACCCAAATAAGAGCAAAGACAACAGGTCGCATCTTCTGCAGTATGGGCACTTTAATGCTAATAGGGACATTTAATTACAAACTCTTTTGGGCATTGAACAGTTACCTTATTTCCTGATACAAAAGCAACTTTTGTAGAATTAAAATTTTCCATTGGGAAAAAATTCAGTTTACAATTTGAATCACTGAAATGAAATATTATCTTGATTGAACTCAAGGGAGAATATACTTAAGTTGAAATTCAACATTCTTCCAAGTGGCCCAAAATATTTCATTCTGAAGCACTTCTACAATAAACTGCAACTGTTGATTGCAGTGTGTTGCATGATACAAATTAGAGTGCCAATCTATTCTTTCTTAATGTCTTGGTTTCTCAGCCACAATTCAGTGTGTTCTTTATTTAAATGACATGTACGGTGCATTGTGGGAGCCACATGGCCCTCATAATGCTATGGAAAATGTGTCTGACAAGGAAATTCTGCATTATAGTGAGCATCAGGTTGCTCAAAAGCAACATCTAAGAAGCAATGCAAAATATTGGAAAAGCTGTATGTGATTGATTACTCTAAACAAAAAATAACCATTTTTCAGATAATATGACTTGGTCCTGAGGTTATTCACACAGTTATTATACAGTGCAACAATCTTCATTTGTTGTAGAGCCAAGTTCTGTTACCAGTCACAACAAATTGACTTGAAATGGGGTTGCACTAAATTACCTAAAACCAGAATTTGGTCTGTGTTATTTTAATTTCATAAGAAGTTACAGCAAAATGTGTTTCTCTTTCAGGAATGTCAGGCTGCTTTGTTTTGATGCAAATTTTTAGCATTTCTAGAACAAAATCTTGAGGGGAAAACATATCTGCATTACAATTTAGGTCAAGATTAATGCTGCATTAGCAGATTTTCTTGATGTCTTTTTCACCCATCTCTAGAAATTACCTCTTACAGTCTTGAAGCCTGCCATGTGAGTTGAACTAGGCAGCTGCCAATATTTCATCTGTACTTTTGCCTTGGAGCCTCCACTGACAAATAAAATACTTTTCCTGAGACCCTAGGTAGCTATCAGTCTCCTCTTCACTAGAGCAACTTATTTTTATGGGACTCCTCCTCTGTATTATAGTGCTGTTTTTCTTACTGCAGTTTGGGTCATTATTGTTTCCACTGTGGCTCACAAATAAAGTTATTTTCATAAATAGCAATCCAGTGGTTTTTATTTCAGCACCAAGGGACTGAAGTACACACAGTTCTCTCAAACAAACCTCAATGTGTTTCTAAAATAAAATCAATAAAAAGCAACTAAAAATCATATAAAGATCTGACGCATACTTAACATGAATAGTTTTTCTCTGAGAAGATGACATAAAATGAGATATTCAAACCCCAGGATTTTCTGGGTACTTCGTTAATGCTTTGTTCTTCTGGCAAATCAGCATTGAGCAGTCAAGGAGTATTTCTAAGTTTATACTGCACCATAGTACAATAAGGCTTTCCTTGCAATGTCCAAGTACCCAAAATCAAGCATGTGCACATTCAGGAAGTACTTAACATGACTGCTCTTAATCCAGAAGTACAAGAGGTGGCATTTTCTTTCATTAAGGGGTCAAGTTCCGTTCCTGCCCACAAACCACTGAGGCATATGTGAAACCAGGCGTTGGCCCAGCCAAGCTGCTGTGACTGAGGCACTGAAGAACAAAAGCAGATAAAGTTGATTCTCCAGGTGATGAAACCCTAGATCGCCTAACCTAGAGGCAGGTGAGCTTTTACCCTTGCCTGCAGAACTGCAGATACCCCCCACATGCACCACCCCCTGCTCTGTGCCCAGCACAGCTTTAATTGTCCCCCTTCTCACCCTGCTTCATGTCTGCTTCACCACAGGTAACACCAGGGCAGCTAAGGGAAGACAAACGTTTTTGCCTTAGAAGTGTCTATTTGTCCTGGTTTCAGCTGGGACAGAGTTAACTTTCTTCATAACAGCTAGTACGAGGCTGCGTTTTAGATTTGTGCTCAGAAGAAGGCTGATAACATGCTGACGTTTATAGTTGCTGCCAGAACAGTCAAAGTCTTATCAGCTTGTCTGCTGTGCCAGTGTCTGCAGGGGCAGGAGAAGCTGGGAGGGAGCACAGCCCCAATTACTAGCCTGGGCTTCGACCTTAGGTTTAGGATAGAGACACAAATTGGCCAACAGTATATTCCGTATCATGCACGTCATGCCCAGTATATAGATGAGTCCAGAAGAAGCTCTGCTCTCTCTTGGTCTGGGTTGTCTCCCTCTGGGTCGCCCCTCTCTCAGGGTCTTCTCAGTCTCTTGGACACTCAGGCTCTTATCTCTGTTCTGGGATTGTGGTTTCAGGACGCTCCCTGCTCCAGGATCATTAACTGGTTGAGCCTTGGTCATTGGGTGCTAAGCAACATCACTGTGCATTACTCATTTGCACATTTTTATATCACAGAATCACAAAATCACAGAATGTTAGAGGTTGGAAGGGACCTTGAAAGATCATCTAGTCCAATCCCCCTGCCAAAGCAGGAACACCTAGATCAGATCGCACAGGAACGCATCCAGGCGGGCTTTGAATGTCTCCAGAGAAGGAGACTCCACAACCTCTCTGGGCAGCCTGTTCCGGTGCTCTGTCACCCTCACTGTAAAGAAGTTTTTTTCTCATATTCAAGTGGAACCTCCTATGTTCCAGCTTGCACCCATTGCCCCTTGTCCTATCACCGGATGTCACAGAGAAGAGCCTGGCTCCATCCTCCTGACACTCACCCTTCATATATTTATAAACATTGATTAGGTCACCCCTCAGTCTCCTCTTTTCCAGACTAAAGAGACCCAGCTCCCTCAGCCTTTCCTCATAAGGGAGATGCTCCATTCCCTTAACCATCTTTGTGGCTCTGCGCTGGACTCTTTCCAGCAGTTCCCTGTCCCTCTTGAACTGAGGGGCCCAGAACTGGACACAATATTCCAGATGCGGTCTCACCAGGGCAGAGTAGAGGGGGAGAACCTCTCTTGACCTACTGACCACCCTGCTTCTGATACACCCCAGGATGCCATTGGCCTTCTTGGCCACCAGGGCACAGTGCTGGCTCATGGTCATCCTGCTGTCCACCAGCACCCCCAGGTCCCTCTCCCCTACACTACTCTCCAACAGGTCAGTACTCAACTTATACTGGCACCTGGAGTTGTTCTTGCCCAGATGCAAGACTCTACACTTGCTTTTGTTAAATTGCATTAAATTTATTATCACCATTATTATTACCATTATTTTTGTAGTTTAGTTATTAAATTGTTCTGATCTCAACCCACAAGTCTCTTTACCCTTTACCCCTTTAATTCTCTCCCCTATCCCTAGGAGAGGGGATGGGGTTAGGGTAAGCAGTGTTGTGTAAAACTACAACACTGTCATAACCTCATCCTCTCAGACAATGCCTCTCATCATCTTTCAACTACAATATCTTGTAAAATGTCATAGTTTTGTAAGACAGTCATGGCAACTCACCACACACTGTTCATAGCACAGATGATGGCTTTCCTGGGGCCTACCACACTCCCTGTACACGCCACTGACTAAATGAAATTAGTTTAGGCACTTGCATACATCTCACCAGAAAAATAGAAGGGGGAGCCTGCCCTGTGACAAATCCATCAGGAAAGCTGCTGCAGTTCCAGGCTGTTCATGGGCCCTTCCAGAGAAAAGTAGTGTCACTCCAGCAGATCACTTGCTTTTGGCTTTTTTGGGCTGGCATCAGCAGCTCCCCTCCCTCCCACAGTTAAGAATTGCAGAAGCAGACCTCAAATGTTTGACAGTTAAAAAAAAAAAATAACAAGGTTACTTTGTTTTCCATCCTAATTTCTCATAGCCTAGGCTGCTCTGCTGGCAGGCAATTTCATGAAGATACGGTCTGATAAACTGACTTTGAACACTGAATCAATTGTGTGATTTAAAGTAAGAGCCCAAACACAGCCAGCAAGTCATAAAGCAAAAAATTCATTAGAAAGAGAGCTGCAGTTAGCCACTCTAACAAAGGGCATCCTAATAGTTTTATGTTCAAAACAGCCTTTAATGATAAATAATACTGTATTTGAAAAGTAAAGAGACTGAAATAATTGTTGATGAAATTGCAATTTACAGTTAATTTAGAAGAAAAAGAAGATTCACAGACATCCTGATTTTAAATCCTTCTCTGCACAGCCACCTATCCAAAGGCCATGAAAGACTCATGGATCAGTGGTTATTAAGTGAGATTACTCATGGTATTTCTTTTCCTCTTTCTAGTTACAGAAAGGGCTGTAGGGAAAATTAGACTGACAAACCTTCCCCTAATGGAAAGAAAAAGCAGAGGAAAAGAAAATCTGTTTGTTCTCTCTTGTGGAATTTCATGTTCTCCCATTTAAGGACAAGTTTTTGCAGCACATGAATCAAAAATCCTAAAACCCTGGGTGTTACAAATTAACCAGGACAACTGCAAAATGCCAGTTTCAATGCATCTGTATCAGGCTAAGACAAAATTCAGGGCACTTTGGGATTCCAGTGCACAGCAAGCTGTGCTACAATAAATGGCACAACAGATTAATATTTCATGTCTCTCAAACTAAGGCATTTTTAATAGGGGAGAGACAGAACAGAAAGGAAGGGGGCAATCACCTTAGCCGACAGCCAGCAATCAGATGGTTTGTGTCCTCCGACCAGATGGTTTGTACTCCCCGCAGTGGTCCTGCCCCAGGGAGAACACCATGAGAAGACACCCCTGTAACCTCTCTGGGCTGGACTGCAAGAGTGTGACTACAATACATTAATGCTGCAAAAAAGGGATCGAGAGCAACCCATGGAACTGTTATGGAACATAGACAATACTGGGGTGAAAACGTGTGCTGTTCTACAAAATGAATGATATTTGAGAGGACTAAGCAATAAAGATCACACCCACCAACCTAAAGCAAGGCTAACCACAACAAGTAAGGTTTGCAGACTCATTAACTTATATCTTGCCTGTATACTGACAGCACATTTTCAGACCAGACAGTGTTGTCACAAAAATTACATTACTCATAGATATAGCTTTATTGATGTTCAAATAGTTTGCACTGATTTTGATTCATATACAGTCTTTGCTTCAATTTGCTTTTTCTTTTAGTGTAAATCCCATTTGGGTATTAAAAATTCAGTGATAACTTTTAGTGCTCCTTCACACTGCAGCTACAGTGATAATATCTGTACCTTGGGTCACACCACATCCTAGCTGGAAAGAGGCTGTGTGGAGAAACTAGTGCTATGAAAGGAAACCTGCTGTGTTCCTCGGGTGTTCTTACCTTGCTTTGCTCAATACCTCATACCAAACTGGAAAAGCCACAGAAGCCAAAACTGTCCTGGGCCTCTGGCCCTTGTAACCCACTGTCTTCTCGTCTCTTCCTTCTACCTTTTTCTTTGCTGTATCAGCTGGTGGTCGCCGGGGTATGGCTGGGCCAGGCACCACATGCTGTGGGAATGCACCAAGGCAATGGTGGGGAGAGCTCATGGCATGCAAACAGAAATGTGATTGTCTGTAAAGCTTCAAGGCACAGCAGAGAGATGGTGGCTGCCCCCCCATCCTTTATTTCACTTTCCATCATCACTCCCTAATTTAAGCCAAGCCTCCAGATCTGTAGGCTTAGAAAAAACCAGCCAGTGCTGGAGAAGTGACATTCGACTCTTTCATGCCAATGTGACCTTTATTGTTAGTACTGACCGAGACCACCACCTCCCCATGGATGCACATGAAGCCCCTGGGTACCAGCACAATGCAAACTTTGATTTTCTAGCTAACCAGTGAGACAATGCCAACAGGCATGTAAATAACAGATACATACTGCTGTTGGGCTGAATGCAGTCTCCACACTGTCATCTAGTGGATTTAGTAGTAATATCCAGGAATCAGTTTACTACCACATTGTAATTTCCCTGGACATGCTGCAGCTAAAACCACAGAATCACAGAATCACAGAATGTTAGGGATTGGAAGGGACCTCGAAAGATCATCTAGTCCAATACCCCTGCCGGAGCAGGAACACCTAGATCAGATCGCACAGGAATGCATCCAGGCGGGCTTTGAATGTCTCCAGAGAAGGAGACTCCACAACCTCTCTGGGCAGCCTGTTCCAGTGCTCTGTCACCCT
>WKFP01012501.1:46333-57002 GCA_011057875.1 Pterocles orientalis
TCTTTCCAGCAGTTCCCTGTCCTTCTTGAACTGAGGGGCCCAGAACTGGACACAATATTCCAGATGCGGTCTCACCAGGGCAGAGTAGAGGGGGAGGAGAACCTCTCTTGACCTACTGACCACCCTGCTTCTGATACACCCCAGGATGCCATTGGCCTTCTTGGCCACGAGGGCACAGTGCTGGCTCATGGTCATCCTGCTGTCCACCAGGACCCCCAGGTCTTTCTTCCTGTGCAGTTTCTGCCTTTTCTCACTCAGTTCTCTTGGGATTGCTCCTTTCTGAATCCCCTTTTTATAATAATTTTATTCTCTCAATTGTAATCCCTTTGTACAATAATTCCTTTTTCTTTGGGTTACTGTAATTTGCAGGAAGGCTAGTTCCCTACTGACAGCTAGTGACTGCAGAATGTCTTTTAGGAAAAGTATCTCTTTTCCTTTCAATAAGGTAGAAATAAGTTTCTTGACTTTGAAAGACAGAATAAATTCCCTTATATATTTCCTGTAAGTGGTGCAGGGGCTCTTTGACACCCCTTCAGTTTTCAAAGACAGCTCTATAGGCCAAACAGACTGGATGTTTGTCTGTCTGTCTCTTCATATGGCATCTCTGCCTCTCCAGGCTCCAGCCCCACACTGTTTGCCGTCTCCTACTCTGAGAAATTGCCCAATGAACTCAAGTACGACAAGAGGAAAGAAATTATGCCATACAATCATGCCAGTTATGTTTGCCTAAACCTAACAAGTATGTAACTATGATAAAATTAGCAATATGCAGGTATGATAAATATTAGCAAAATGGTGTTATTAGCATGGCAAGCACTCCCCAAATCCTGAGTTCTCCAAGTTTGAGAAGGTCTGCAAGATGCAGCTGGTGGTATTAGGGTCCACGCTCATGAGGGGTGTCCCACGCCCTGTGTCAAGGTGTCCAGGAGAATCTGTTTGCCTTTGTAGCTGTGGATTCTCAGATGGTGGAATCTTCAATGCTGACCCTATTTTGCTGAACCTACCTCTTGGTCCTTGTGACCTTCTGTACTTCCTCATTTATGCAACCAGACTGCTCATCACCCCTGGGGAGTCAGCTCTGAATCTGTCCCAGAGGCAACCTGTCAGTTCTTCCGCATCCCGCAGCTGCGTTCCTAAGGAGTCAGCTCCCCAGGCTGACCCAGAGACAACCGATCACTTCATCCTCACTCTGCAGCTGCTTTGACTACACCGATTTTACAATACCTACCCTATGGTCTGCCAGACATTAAATCAGCAATTAGCTAACTATATTAATGTCAGGTCAGCAATTCTATTACTGCTTTACAGTTATACTAAGTCAGTGATTTGGCCCATCTCTGTCCCGTCAGAAGAAATGCTAAATATGTTTGTGCTCGTCTGGCAATTTTGTCACTGGCCCATCTTGGCTCAGTGATCTTTCTTCTGTACCAAGTGCCTGTGACCCCCCATTGCCTCCAGCTTTTCTCTTCCAAAAACTGAGAGGAGGGAAAAGGACTTGTCAGATGCTTCAAAGGAGGAACATGAGGCCATGGACACACAACAGAAAGGGGACTGGGACTTTAAACATTGTTTAGTCTAGAAGTTTACAAACCACAAGCTAACAGTCCAGACCAGCTTTTCTTCTCTAAAACTGTGCTTCTGCATTCATATTAGAGACCTATCAAAAACTTATCACGTGAGTGCATTCTGAGGTTATTTTTAACAGAAACCTCCAGTTTAATAACCAGTCTAACGACCTTCTGCCAAAAACTGAGACAAAGTGTGTTCCACAGGCCACAGTATTGATCTAGCTGGGAAAGAGGCCCATTGCCACATTCATGGCTGACTCCTAGACAAAAGCTGGGAGTGCAGAAATCAGGCAACCTGCTTGAGAGAAACCTGGTTTCTTCAGCAATTGATTTTCAAGAGTTTAGATCAACTTTAATGATAATAAGCAAATTAAGCAGGATATGATGCACAAAGGACACAAGAAGGTAAAAAATTGGTATATGTACAAGATATGACTTATGAGCTAAAAACAACAGCTGGAAATTAAGTCTATGTTATACTTTGTTAGCAGGTGGCCACTCTCCTGGAGATGATAGCAAACCCGCACTGCCACTGAGTTCTTAATAGAAACCTGTCTCTGTTGAAAGGACCACTGAAGTAACAGAATTCAGGTCAGGAGAACAATCGTTTCACAGAAGAATTCTCCTTCTATAGTCTTATCACGAATACGTAGACCAAGTCTCCCAAGTAAGGGAAGTGGATATACCTAGTTACTTGTGTTTAAGTTCATTTTTCGGGGGGACGCCTTGGTCTATTTCTCCGTTCTGATGAGTCTCATCTCTGAGCTCTGTCCTGCTGTGCTATTTCCAACTGATATGATCTGGTCTAATTTAGTAAAAAGTGTCACCTCTATGAACTATCATTAGTAAAAATAATATTAGGCAGTGCAGGGGGTTGAGTTCAGGACATAGCAGTTTCTCTCTGCTGTTTCTTATGTTCCAGTCCTCCATGGGCTGCAGCCTCTTTGGGGTGTACCTGCTTCAGCATGGGCTCATCCATGGGTCACAGTCCCTCTGAGGAAGTATCTGTGTGGGTCCTCAATAGGCAGCAGTTACTTCAAAAATATTGGCTCCACCTTGGATCACATCCTCCTCCAACTTTGGTGTTCCCTCCCCTGCTTCTCACTCTTTTTTTACCTCCTCCTCTTCCTCTCTCCCTGACGTTTTCTACCCTTTCTTAAGTATGTTTTCCCAGAGGCACCACCGGCTTAGCTGGTGGGCTCAGCTGTGTCCTGCAGGGGGTACATTGTGGACCTGGCTGGAGCCAGGGCATCCTTTGGCCTCTTCCCAAAGAGGTCCCTCTCTGTAGCCTCCCCACTGCAAAAACCTCGCCACTGACATCCAATACAAAATTATAAACCTATTATCAGAAAAAAAATCACATATGCATCTTATTAACAAAATAAGAACCACTAGCATTCTGTTCTGATGTTTTACCCTCTGTTTCTTCCCAGATTCTCTCTCATTAAGACATTGCCTAGAGTCAGAACCAAAAGGACATCTCAGCCTGACTAAACCAAGGAGCCCTCCAAAAACACACCTATTTGCTAATTTCAGTGACTTCTCAGTCACTGTTGATCTTTCCAAACAGAAGCTTCAGGCAGTAAACCAGCACATTTTCAATCAACATTTCTGCAAATTGTAACCACATCAGAATTAATCACGTACGTGCATAACAACCAGGAAAGAGTTATAAAGCAGACATGGCTACAGCAAGACAGTGAAGCTTTCTTCTCCTGAAATCCCAGGAAGAATTCTGACCAGCTCCGTACAGAAAACAGCACTTGCATCTATAGCATCCATACATCTAGTCATCACTGGCGATGCGTTTAACACTTCTCCTGTTCCCAACACAGACCAATGCAGAAAGCGAGGTTCTCGTCAAAACAATGCAGAACAACTCCTGGCAGTTTCTTATCTCCCTTAGAACAAAACATCCCAGAAGCACAGAAAAGCTTCAAGCTACTTTCACTAACCTAGCAGATAGCATCCCCACCAGACAGCAGTGGGACTTCTCATCTTACTCTGCTTTTTTCCCTGAGAGCCTTTCTTTACACTGGGTGCAGAAACCTATCATCTGAGTGACAAATTAATACAGGTCAAAAGCATTTTGGGACTAGAGTTCACAAATAAATCTAGTACAAGTATCCTCATGATACAGTCATTACTAAACATCTCTTTCATCCTGCTCATTAGATCAAGGTGAAGCTTTTTCAAAACATGGCTATGTGAGAGACAGCAGTGACTTACCTAGACTTACCTACCATGTCCCACAGCATTCTCCTAGAAAAGCTAGTGGCTCATGGCTTAGACAGGAACACCCTTTGCTGGATAAAAAACTGGCTGGACGGCCGAGCCCAGAGAGTCATGGTGAATGGAGTTAAGTCCAGGTGGCAGCCAGTCACCAGTGGTTTTCCCCAGGGATTGGTTTTGGGGCCTGTCCTGTTTAACATCTTCATCAATGACCTGGATGAGAGGATTGAGTGCTCCCTCAGTAAGTTTGCTGATGATACCAAATTGAGCGGGTGTGTTGATCTCCTTGAGGGTAGGGAGGCTTTGCAGAGGGATCTGGACAGGCTGGACCGATGGGCTCAGACCAATTGTATGAGATTCAATAAAGCCAAGTGCCGGGTCCTGCACTTTGGTCACAACAACCCTCTGCAATGCTGCAGGCTCGGGGCAGAGTGGCTGGAAAGCTGCCCAGCAGAGAGGGACCTAGGGGTGCTGGTCAACAGCTGGCTGAACATGAGCCAGCAGTGTGCCCAGGTGGCCAAGAAGGCCAATGGCACCCTGGCCTGCATCAGAAATAGTGTGGCCAGCAGGACTAGGGAAGTGATTGTACCCCTGTACTCGGCACTGGTGAGGCTGCACCTTGAATCCTGTGTTCAGTTTTGGGCCCCTCACCACAGGAAGGACATTGAGGTGCTGGAGTAGGTCCAGAGAAGGGCAATGAAGCTGGTGAAGAGTCTGGAGCACAGGTCTTATGAGTGGCTGAGGGAGTTGGGGTTGTTTAGTTTAGAGAAGAGGAGGCTGAGGGGAGACCTTATCACTCTCTAGAACTGCCTAAAAGGAGGTTGTGGTGAGGTGGGTGCTAGCCTCTTCTCCAAAGTAACAAGTGATAGGACAAGAGGAAATGGCCTCAAGTTGCACCAGGGGAGGTTTAGGCTGGATATTAGAAAAAAATTCTTCACTGAAAGAGTGATCAGGCATTGGAACAGGCTGCCCATGGAAGTGGTGGAGTCGCCATCCTTGGAGGTATTCAAGAAACGTGTGTAGATGTGGTGCTTAGAGACACAGTTTATTGAGTTAGGTGGTGTTGGGTTTACAGTTGGACTTGATGATTCTTGAGGTTTTTTCCAACCTTAATGATTCTATGATTCTATGATATATTGTTATAGCGGAGTATAAAGATGGCTTTCAGCATGAATACCACAAAACCAAAAAAGTTTACAAAGCCACTAAATCTTCAGAACCAACCTTATTTATACATATAGTTGCTTCCAAATATTAAAGCACACCATGGTTATGTGCTTCACTTGTGCTCTTTCCCATACTCTTTCTATAAAGAGTATCTTTTTGTCCTCACAGCATTTTAACATTTAAGGTTTAGAGACTTATGAATGTTTAAGTCTTGTCTGTGGCTGTTCAAGGTACTACCAGAGAAGACATTTGTTTTAGATGTACTTGCACCTCAAAACAGGCTCAACCACAGTTAGCTGCATCTCATGCAGCGCAGAAATGCTGAGAAGCAACATCAGGTTTCCCTACGGAAAGTTTTCCTTGTTGGCTCTTCTGTCGAGCTGCCTACTGATATTGTAGTTGCTGGAGATGCCCACAGGTAAAGCAGACAGTACCAAACACAGTCATGTTTTGTCCTCTGCTATGCAGGTCTGTGCCAAGCCAGCACGACCACAATAAGAGGTTTGATGTTAACATCCAACATTTATGCACGTATCCGGACCGCTTCTTCTATGGAGCAGATGGTCTTCAGGCTTTTTATGCTGCTCCCTGTAGATACTCCTTGTAGCCATAATATTACTCCTTGCAGGTATTTTCCTCTGAGCAGCTGTCTGAATGGAGAGTGACCAATTTATCAGTCACAGCAATTTATCAAAGAGATTCCAATACGGGCAAAATCACTATGAAGTTAATACACTGGAGACTGGAACTGCACAGAGCAGTTTAAAACAGCAACCTGCTGAATATGGCACCATTGAACCCAAACTGCAGATTACATTAAAGCACATTTGCTTACAGAGCTTGACAAATTACAAATGTATAACAATCCCTGACATGTCCCCAGGATAACTGTCACTGAACTAATTATTCCACGTTGATAAGATCAGACAATTTTCCCTTTGTCAATATGCCTCGGCAAGCCAGCTGTGATAATGAATAGAAAAAACCTGCATTTTTTTCTACCTATATGATTTTGTCTTGCTGTTGTTTTTTCCTTAGTGTGTTGATATTTGCTCATATTTGGAAATAGATGATCTTTGCAGTTTTATTCACACAGAGATTCTTAACATTTGTATGATGATTCCATTTGTCCTTTCCTCCTGCACCAAGTGCTGGGTACAGCAAGGAACGTGATTCTCTTCCACATTATACTTATGGACAGTTTTGCAGAAGTTTCCTGTAAAGTGTGCTGCCAGATCCAGTTAGGATTCTGCAGATAACTCTTAAAGGAAAAAGCCTGTTCCACCAGCTGACAAGCTGTTGTCGTGATCCTGCTCATTTGTATTAGTAAAACTTCCATCCACCTACAGAATATGTCCGCTATGCCTATCAAATACCTTTCAACTTTTTCTTTTGGTCTTATTAAGTGCCCTAGTAGATGAATTTGCATGGTGAGCCACAATCTATCTCCTGCTGGGCTCCAAGAAGAGCATTTTTTTCTTGTTACTTGGAGGATGATTGCAAGCACAAGAAGAGTATTTATCTTAGTCTTCTTTCATATCCATTGTATTTATAGCCTGTTATTTCCAATCTATATTGCTTTGCTCATTTCTTGAAGTCCTCCTCCTGAGAGAACACTATGGACTAAACAACATCTTTCATGTGCATACTGGTACTCCTCTTCCTAGTTCCTTATGTCCTTGAGCATGAACAAGCACCTCTCTATGTCAAACTTAATTTTGGTTCAGTTTAAAGGTGAATCCTGCAATAAAGTCTCCTTACTTAGGCTTCTTCTGTTGCTTCCAGCAACACCGCATCTTGTTACTGCAGTGCCTGAGATTCCGGACAGTCTCTGTGCTTCTTAAGCACAAGACATATATTTTTTTTAATCAATGTAGTCAAATCATTAAAAAAACAGGCAGGAAGAGAAGTACTGTAAGCAGTGAGATTATTAACAAGGTGCATCCAACATCTCCGAAGAGATGCTCCCCAACCACTGCCATCAGCAATCTCTCTACAGTATCTCTTGTTCAGACCTGTATTTCCCCTGGCCCAAATACAGCACTGTAATTTCATCCCACAGCGTTTCCCAGTAGGGTACAACTCAGCATCTCTTGTGGCTAGCTGGGAACCATGTACATACCAATTTGCAAGCTAACCTAGAGGCTGAGTTCTCCTTGCCTTCACTGCAGTATTGGGGAAGACAGGACTTACCATTTTTTTTATCTTAAACCAGACATCAGCGTTATCTGCTACTGTTTTTACTCGGTACTGGTCAACAGAGTCCAAAGTTACTGGGTGGGAGAACACCTGCAGGCTACTTTCTGTCTGAAAAACATCTAATAAGGGTGTATGGGAAAGGCACTATGAGCCAATTAACATACACAGGTGTTTTGTTGGTTTTTTTTACTCCTTATTATCTCTATCTCCACATTTTGGTGTGAAAGCGATCTTTTCTGGTGATTTTCTTCAGGATTATTGTGTTGCAAAGATTGCAGTTTCTGGCTTTCAGTTTGTAGTCTATTAAACATGTATTGCTATGGCAGAGGGACTTTAGCTTTTAATTTTATTTTTAAGGAGAATGCTGTTTACGATGTTTTCTATAGCATTGATGATTGGAGGACAGAGAATAGTCCCCCAGGGCACATGAGAGGGCTTCAGGTGTATGACAGTTTACAGTTGTAACACCCTTTCAGAACACAGGTTTGTTTCCCATGCTGAGACTTAGAGCTACGTGGCCCAAAGCTCCTACTGCCATGGGCATGATCCAGCCTGACCCTGCAGGGAGGAAGCAAACATTTTCAGTTGCTTTTCTTGTCAGCTGGAATATGTTCTAGTAATGTGTACAAGAGCTGGAAGCAGGGAACCATTTTCCCTTTGTAGTCTCAGTACTGATGAACAGACAGCAAACAAACTAAAAACTGAAAGAAAAAAAAAAAGCTTCCTGGCTTGAATGCAGAAGCCTAAATACGTGGTAGGTTTTGCATGGTTCAGGTGGTAGCACTGGAAAAGGAACACAGGCAAATGCTCAAGACTATGAACTTTGCTGGGGTGAAAACAGGCTGGAGGTCTGCAGGCAGAGGAAGACAAGCTGAAGCCCAGGAAAATGAGAAGAGAAAAGGATGTTAAAAAACAAGGTTGCAGTGGCAACCTTTCAAATTCAACAAAAAGTCCGAGGAAGGAAAAAAATTGAGGATGGAGGCAAGGTTTCCAAAAGGAAGGACAAAATATTTAGATCTAGGAAAGCAGAGAGACAATAACTGAGACAGGAAGGTAGTAAGTACAGCCACTACAGCCAAGTTTTAAGGAAGACTTATTTTAAAGGACCAAGTTTCTAGAATAAAGGCTGTATTCTATTCCAGATTACAACCTACCTGTCTCTCACCAAGAAAATTATTCTTGATTGGAAAGCAAAGCACACACCTGGCTAGCACTCAGCTAATGGGGCATTAGGAGGAAAACAGATTACTTCAACACTTGGGAAGGAAAGCATTGCTAACACCAAATCCGGTGGTAACATTACAGTACTTTGTAATGCACGTTTGCCTGCACATTTTGTTTTTCTTGCTGACAGGCTCTATTCTTGGTTTACAAAGACTAGGTCTGTATGATGGGACACATAGCAACACAGTGGGTGTGATTTCCAACGTCATGACAATTACGTGAAGTAAGTGACCACTGAATTTACGGAATTTGTGTTCATATCTGGTCAAAGGAAATAAGAGTGTTGCAGTTGACTACGTCAAATTCCTTATCCTGCTGTTACACAGACTTGCACCCTATGGACCTTCTCAAACATCACTTCACTAGACAGTTAGGGCAGGGGCTCCTCATCAGGTCCTAGAACAGATGTGAGCCATGTGAGCCATTTCTACACAGACACAGACGTTGCTGCCTGAAGCCGAAGACAGGCACCTTCTGGACAGGCCATCGTTTGGGGCCATGGTCTCATCACACCATTAGAAAACAGCTCTTGTGAGTACCTCCAGTTTCACCTGTTGGAAGTGAGCAAGCAGAAGCATTTTTGGGAGATACCCTGTGTACCTTTCCTAAATTTCCACAGAAAGTTACTCTTGAGTTTCCCAAGGACCCCATTTCTCCACGAAAACCTGCAACGGTTCATTACTTCCCATTATCCAATTCATTAATGAAGAAAGTGAACAAAGGCAGCCTCTGTACCAATTGCTGAAGAATGCAGTAGTAATCAGACACCAGCTGGACTTTGTACCACAGATCATGGACAGTACTCCTCCAAGCCCAGCTGGTCAGCTAATTTTCCACTCTATCCCTAAGTCACTTATCCAAATGATTTTTCTCCAATTTGGCTATGATACTATCAGAAACCAGGTCCAGAGCCTTGTTAAAGGTAAACAATGTTTTCCATACTCTCCTTGTCCACAGAATCTGTTGTCTCATCATAAAAGGCCATCAGGTTGGTCAGGTGTGATTTACCCTTTGTAAATTCACCCTGGCTGTTCCAAATCACCTTACCATACTTAGGTAGACATGGCTTCATGGAGGATTGTCCTACAATCTTCATAAAGAAAGGGGTCAGGGTGCTGTAAGGGATCAAAGGAGCAAAGAAGACTGCAATTGCCTGCCTGGGGCCCTGGTAAATCATAAAAGGCAATCATCTGCCACAGGCCTTGTAAGAGCCTAAGGAAACAAATAGCTTGTCTCAAACATCTCAGTTGTAAAAGACTGCAATCATCTGCTGAGGAACCCCTAATCTGACCCCTTTGCTGATAAGAGGCACCACCTATCCCTGAAAGTGCAAAATGCCTGATAATTTGGTTCCCTTGAAGTTTGGGACTCAAGGACTTAAAGCACCTCCCTAACATTCTGATAATTAAGAACACCTTTTCATGCTAATTCAATAAGGTTAGGTGGAGATCTGAGGACTTTTGTTTATAAAAGATGAACACTGGGAAGGCATGCACCTGCCCTCAGAGGACTCCCAATAGGCAGACCATTGCTAGATCCAAGGGTGGCGATATCTTTCTGAAATCTTTCCTTTCTCTTTTTTCCTTTTCCTTTTCTTTCCTCTTCAAGCATCTCTCTCTGTCTCTAACTATACCCCTGGCACATAAGGGTAACATCATTAGAAGTTTCTTAGTATCAATAAATGATTATACAAGTTTTTAGTATTAATAAGTAACTGTGGAGTTTTGGATAGTGGTTGTTACTTAGTTTTGGTATTGTAATTGTGATACTGTCACACTGCTTGTAGTTGTCATATCGTTGTAAGTTTTAGTGTTGTCAGTTGGTGGTAGTATTGTTATACGTTTTCTTTGACAAGTCATTTGTCTCCTGTAATCCCGTTATATTTTTACATCTTTTAATAAAACTATTGTTTAAATGAACCTCTCAAAGCATTGTTCTAGGTTACCACACAGAGATCCAAAAGTGAACCTTGCCCTCACCCATTGAGTGGGATGGGACCGCTGGCTGACCAGCCTCCTGTCCTTCTATAGGTCATCAAAGACCAGCTGGAGTGCATAGAGCTCCACCTGGGGTCAGATGAGGAGCCAACACAGAGTTTGTGGGTCAGGATCAAAGGGAGGGCAGGGACAGGGGACATTGTAGTGGGGGTCTGTTACAGGCCACCTGACCAGGGAGAGCAAGTGGATGAGGCCCTCTACAGACAGATAGGAGCAGCCTCACGCTCACAAGCCCTGGTCCTCATGGGGGATTTCAACCATCCTGATATCTGTTGGAAGAAC
>WKFP01012501.1:57022-98608 GCA_011057875.1 Pterocles orientalis
GAGACCATTTAAAGAACCTGAAGGTGCACAAGTCCATGGGACCTGATGAGATACATCCACGGATCCTGAAGGAACTGGCAGATGAAGTTACCAAACCACTATCCATCATATTCGAGAAGTCGTGGCACTCTGGTGAAGTTCCCACAGACTGGAAAAGGGGAAACATAACCCCCATTTTTAAAAAAGGAAATAAAGAAGACCCGGGAAACTACAGGCCGGTCAGTCTCACCTCTGTACCTGGCAAGATCATGGAGCAAATCCTCCTAAAATCTATGCTAAGGTACATGGATAACAAGCAGATCATTGACGACAACCAACATGGCTTTACCAAAGGAAGATCACGCCTGACGAATTTGGTGGCCTTCTACGACAGGGCCACGGCGCTGGTGGATAGAGGAAGGGCAACAGACATTATCTACCTGGACTTGTGCAAAGCTTTTGACACAGTCCCACATGACATCCTTGTCTCTAAGTTGGAGGGACATGGATTTGACGGAAGGACCACTCGCTGGATAAGGAACTGGTTAGATGGCCCCACTCAGAGTTGTTGTCAATGGCTCAATGTCCAAGTGGAGACCGGTGACAAGTGGTGTTCCACAGGGGTCGGTACTGGGACCAGTGTTGTTTAACATCTTTGTTGGAGACACGGACAGTGGGATGGAGTGCACCCTCAGCAAGTTTGCTGATGACACCAAGCCGTGTGGTGTGGTGGACACGCTGGAGGGAAGGGATGCCATCCAGAGGGACCTTGACAAGCTGGAGAGGTGGGCCCATGCAAACCTCATGAAATTTAACAAGGCCAAGTGCAAGGTCCTGCACATGGGTCGAGGCAATCCCAAGCACAAATACAGGCTGGGCGGAGAATGGATAGAGAGCATCTCTGAGGAGAAGGACTTGGGGGTAGTGGTAGATGAGAAGCTCAACATGAGCTGGCAGTGTGCACTTGCAGCCCAGAAAGCCAGCCGTGTCCCGTGCTGCATCAAAAGGAGCATTAGCAGCAGGTCAAGGGAGGCGATTCTCCCCCTCTACTCTGCTCTCGTGAGACCCCACCTGGAGTACTGTGTTCAGATGTGGAGTCCCCAACATAAAAAAGACATGGACCTGTTGGAGAGAGTCCAGAGGAGAGCCACAAAATTAATCAGAGGGCTGGAGCACCTCCCCTATGAGGACAGGCTGAAAGAGTTGGGGTTGTTCAGCCTGGAGAAGAGAAGGCTCCAAGGAGACTTAACAGCAGCCTTCCAGTACCTGAAGGGGGCCTACAGGAGAGACGGGGAAGCACTCTTTATCAGGGAGTGTAGTGAGAGGACAAGGAGTAATGGTTTTAAGCTGAAAGAGGGTAGATTTAGACTAGACAACAGGAAGAAGTTTTTCACTGTGAGGGTGTTGAGACACTGAACAGGTTGTCCAGAGAAGCTGTGGATGCCCCATCCCTGGAGGTGTTCAAGGCCAGGCTGGATGAGGCTTTGAGCAACCTGGTCTAGTGGAGGGTGTCCCTGCCCATGACAGGGGGGTTGGAACTTGATGATCTTTAAGGTCCTTTCCAACCCAAACCATTCTATGATTCTATGATCTTCTAGTCTTTGCAAATGGGTAGCACATGACATTTACCTTTTTATACTTATCAGGAACCTTGTCCATTACTTTCTTGGGGCACAAAAGCAAGAATCATAGAATCACAGAATGGTTTGGCTAGGAAGGGACCTTAAAGATCATCTAGTTCCAACCCCCCTGCCATGGGCAGAGACATCTTCCACTAGACCAGGTTCCTCAAAGCCTCATCCAGTCTGGCCTCGAACATCTCCAGGTATCGGGCAACCACAACTTCTCTGGGCAACCTGTTCCAGTGCCTCACCACCCTCATAGTAAAAAATCTTTTCCTAGTATCTGATCTAAATCTACTCCTTTCAGCTTAAAACTGTTACCCCTCAACCTATCACTCCACTCCCTGATAAAGAGTGCCTTCCCTTCTCTCCTGTAGGCGCCCTTTAAGTAGTGAAAGGCTGGTATAAGGTCTCCCCAGAGCCCTCTCTCCTCTAGGCTAAATAATCCCAACTCTCTCAGCCTGTCCACATACAGACAGAAGATGGATAGAAGTGGTAGCTCTTCCTTCTGGCATATAAAGTTTCCTAGAAAGGAATGGGAAGAAGAGAAAAGACAGACAGCAACAAGATAGGATGTTGCACTTCCCCATCCTACAGTTCTGTTTCTGTCACAGCTCAGCAAGGACCAGCTGTTCCCTAAGGGCCAGGGGCCAGAAGCTGAGGGAGATACCATGACTGGTAAGGTAGGGGCCTCACCAGCCCAGGCCCCATCCTCACAGCACCCAAGCAAGGCAAGCAGGACAGGGATGGTAACTAGGGTCAAGTCAGAGCCCAGATCACCAGGAAACCTTGTGGTGATGAAGGAGAGTCAATGTGAATTCAGGAAGTCAATCCATAGGCCAGTATCGGATCCAGTGACAGTAACCAAGGTCAGGGATAGTCATGACTGACAGACAGCTTCATAGTGATAACATAAATCTGAGGCCAGGCAGGAAGACTGTCCATGGGCCAAAGTCTGCATCAATGGGCAATGACCATGCCCACGTACAGGCACAATTGTAACAGAGCTAGAGGCAGGTAGACCTTGAACATCACTCAGGCAGGGACTAAAGCCTAGGCTTGATCTCAATTGGAGTTCCTGGGCCCAGGAGCAGGGGTTGGGGGTAGAATTCCCACATATAGATGATCAGGATCTTAAAGACCTATTAGTGCTCTCAGAGCTGTGAGAGGATCCATGGTTTGTACAAAGTAATCCTACTGGTGACATTCACATTGTAAGTTCCTGCCTCATGGGTATCTTCAATGCCAGTGAGTGTCCTCATGCCCACATGTGTCAGTTCTCTTCAGGCCATGTAGCACTATTTTTTCATATCTTGCCTGGACAAGGCCAAGGACTGGTTGTACTGTGTCTTCAGTCAGCACCATAAGGAGCAGGAGAAATGACAACTGAGTTAAGAGCATCTGTCACAGTCCTCTTAGCATGCAGGTGCAAGCAGCAATTGTGCACTAAGTGTAGCACAGGCTAGAGGCCAGCCCTAAGTACAAAGTACTTTAAGTGCAAAGGCTTAGGGGACAGCTACTGAGGCAACACGTGAAGCAAGCAGAAAGGATGTGGCCAGTCTATTCCAAAGATCCTAGCCATACCAAAGCAGCACAGTCACAAGTCATCATGTAAACATAGTCACAGAATCAAGATTCACTCCTTGGTAAAAGAGAGGAAGATTAGGTAGCTGTATCCACTGGGACTCAAAAACTGGTATTCTCAATTATTGGGTGAACAGGGTCAGCAAGCAACCTTCTCCCACTATTTAAAATATAATCGTCATGGGTCAATGGATTGAATAATTTCCTATTGAAAATAATTTACTCAAGCACTTAAGTCAGCTTCATGTATCATTATGCAGAACAAAACCCAAAGTAAGTTATTGACAGGAACTATGTGTTGTTTGTACTGGGTACACTTAAGGCTGCAATGAATCATCCTTAATGCAGGCAGTGTAATATAGGCGCTATGCTTCCCAGAAAACACAAAATAAAACCTTCTCAGAGTTGCCAACATTATTATCAAATTCTCCAGCAGCAACATTCCGCGCAGACTTAATGGTTGGGCATTCAGCCACAAGAAAAAAAAAGTTATTAGGAGAACTGTGCCAGACAGGAAAGGAGTTACAAACCTCCCAAACAGTTCCCTAGTTTGAGAGCAGAAATGATGGAAGGGGAGGACTTTTTTCTCCAAAAACGTTTGGTTTTAATTCAGCATACAGACAGAGTTAGGAAATTAAAATGTTATGCTCCACCAGGTAATTATATCCAAGATGCCTAAAAGCATGCATCTTTAGGAATGGAGTAGTGCTGAAGGCTTTTTAAGTACTCACAAGAACTAATCAATTCCCAACTCCAAGTCAAAGCAGAGAAGAAAAAAAAAAAAAGATGCTGAAGAGAAAAACACCTGATGTGTTTTCTGAAGTACATGCTGTTAGGAGTTCATTAGAAAAAGCTTGGGCTCAAAATCAGTGCTCACTTGCAACTATGAAACCTTTTAAGAAGGAAGATCTGGGACTTATTTTAAAGCTGCTTTTCATCTGCAGGAATATTTTCAATGCCTATTTAGCTAACTGCAATAAGCACAACTTTCTACTTTTAAACTAAAACAAGACAAGCCTTCAAAAGTTTATTTCAAGTATAAAAACTGTTCACTGAGATATCTACAGAGTTTTTACTGTCAGTATAAAGGTTTAAACAGATAGAAAGAATCCAGTATCAAATTTCTGAAAAAATATGATTCAAGATTATGAACAATAACGAAAAGGCACTTTAACAAGAGATATCCAGCAACAAATATAACTCTTATGTCACAATGAATGTTTTGTTAAACATTATCTAACACTTTATAAACAAAGAAATTAATTACAGTCTGGTAAAAGTGAGCAACATAGACCGGACAAGAGCAAATTCAAACTCCCCGCACTTCAATAATCACACTTTTCTTTCAAGTGAAAAGAAAGCAGAGAGAGGAAAAAAAACCCACAACACCAACAAGAGAAGAGAAGTCTTCAGTCAACTATAAGTTTACAGCACTTTGTTCAGATGAAGAACTCAAAGTTCCACAAAAAGAAATGTAACTAAACTGGGTAGCAGCATAAATACTTCACGATATCCCCTGATCTGTATGTTAGATTTGAGAGTTTTATACTTGTATTCCCAGTCAAAAAAAAAAAAATGTTTCTATAAAAATAGAAAGCCTTATTAGAAGCACAACAATCAGACTAGAAGCACAACAATCAGACTAGCATAACTAGACAATAAAGGTGTAATGCTTGGGAATCCACTGCAATCCCTTTCCAGTAGCAGTATTTTTCCACTGCCAGCAATGGAAAGTACCACAAGTAAAAATCTTCCACAATCAGAAAAGAAAACGGACTACGACAATTTAAATGAGTTTCATTTTTTCTGGTTAAGATTCAACTCACTCCTGTATCTTTAAAAAAAAAGAAAGAGTCAAACGTGCCAAAAAGAAACAATACATTTGCATTGGCATTTTCAGCACCAAAGCATATTTGTGCAATAAATAAAGAATAAGATCTTAATCATTCACAAATACGAGGCAAATGGGGGAAAAAATTGCCAACACCCCAAAAAAAATTTTTTACAATTATTCAGAAATATGAAGTAAACAGAAAAAAAGCATTTCAGTGTTTGCATTTTTTTCCCAGTGAAAATGAATAAGACCTATGATACAGGAGTGCTATCAAGGCTTTTGCATCTTTTTTTCCAGATATATTTTCCTGTAGGTCTGAAACACCTCTTTTGAGTCTTTGACTGGAATATGAAGAGCCTCACCATCTCCATCCAGGATTTGTATAGCTGTATCAAGTGGAATACTGTCCTCAGCTGAAAGACAGACAGAAAAGCAGGTTAAAGCAAAAGAGTCTCAAATGACTCTACTTATCCATGTGGTACTTAAGGCCACCCACTGTCAAAAAGGATGCCAAACACTTCCTTCCTAAGGCACCTCAAATTTAAATCAATCTCCAATGCATCTTTAAGCACCAAATGGTCATTTGAGCATCTTTGTAAGAGAGACTTCTAAAGAATATAAAGAAAGGTGTGAATGAAAAACATGCATTTGTGAAAGTAAGAGAAGAAACAAGAGGAAGGGCTAAAAGAATGGCAGACACCAATAGCCAAGGACACATTCAACAGCAATAAAAGATGTAAACAAAGCAAAATGTGTTGCCTGCATCAAAACCACAACACAGATAACTTGTCAGCAGAGGACTCGCACTCTGATAAGAAGAGGGTGGCAGCAAGGTTACAGCATGATGAACGCACCGTTTCGCTTCCTGTTAGACCACTAGGAAAACAAGACTATAGCTAGAAAGATACTTCAAGCAAAGAATCAAAGACAGCAGGGAACAAGCTCGCCCAAGATTTACAAAGGATGGAACATCCAAGATCCTGAGGTGAAAGATGCCACTTTTGTAACTGTTGACAAAAGACTATCCAAAACCTAATTTCCCAGTCAAAAGAAACAAGGAAGATGTGGTAGCAGCACCACTTTTCCTCTGTGTGTCACACAAGTAATTCTGTCCAGATCACTGGGACACATAGGTCCCAGTACTTGTGAGCACGGGCACACGTGCAGATGGTGTCAACTTACTGTGAAAGATAAATAAAAAAACCACAAACACTTTCTGTCTTTATTATAGTCACATACTAGATTTTGTTATGTTACTTCCTACATTTTAAAGTAGGAAAGAGCTAGCTCAGTCTTTACCTACAGTTTAAAACTGTTGAATCTTGTCACCAGTGATTCAACTGATTCAACTACATAGCCATATGCAGTAAAATTCCAACAACATATTCTTAGGGCAATAAAAATCTCCACACATCTTTCAAACTCATATGTCTACTCTACAGTATCCATCGCAGCCACAGAGCTGGTAAAGAATAAGTTAAAGTACTTTATTTAAGATTTGCTACTGTAAAGGAGCACTTTAAAGCAAGCAAGGACTATTTAACTTATATTTCAGAATGGATAATCAGTGGTCATTTCACCTGTAGAGATCTCTTCCAGCTTTTTTTTCTTCCCTGAATTATATTTTAACCAATCTTCTTTTTTACTCTTGACACCTAAAGAGAAAATTAAGAAAATGTTTTTGAGGTTCCTATATCACACACGTCTTGGTCTCTAGCCAGCATCAAGTTTTAACACATACTAGCACATGCCTAAGGAAATTTCCTTTGGGTGTAAAAATAACTGCAAGGGCTGGTAAGTACAACCTGAGATTTGGTTTTATTTAAAAAACAAATATAGCATTTGACACAAATACGCTTCACAATGTCATAAAATGTCAAAAGATTGGGGACAGGGAGGAGGAAAAAAGGCAGCTTAAAGCAAAGATGGCGAAGGTTACTCAGACTGTGTGCAGGATATGTCTGGCCCAAACTCTCTTCCCCAATGCTGCAAATGATCTTTCCCTCCTCTGCCTACGCAGACAGATTCATACACAACCAGATGAACACTGAATACAAACCAGATCAGCTTTGGTAACTATGCCAAGGGAATCTGCTTGCTACAAACAAGCCAAGCTATCTTCTACAAGGAGGTTAGAATATCTTCTTGCAAAATTACTTGAAGCTGACATGCTCTAAACTACTCCTAACTTTATTCTGTAAAACTTAAGGAAAAAGAATAGAACAATAAATTGAAGGAAAAGCCTCACGTTATTTTTCACCTTAACACACAGCTACAGTCTGTCAGAAAGCTAGCTAAGCTATTTCAACCTTCACCTTCTACAGTACCACGTTTTCACTGGCTGTAGTTTTGTATAAAATGAATTTTAAAAGGAGTACATACTTCTTACTTGCAAATCAATTTACTTACAAATTAATAATCAAGATAGCATCATACCTGCCACAATGGCTTTCTCTCTTTCCAGGGAATTCTCTGCAGATAAGCTATCTTCATCAGTTGGATTTCTGAACAGTATCTCTGGACACAGCTTAAATTCAAGTACTTCCCGTTTGCATGACTTCTCGGCTTCTGAGAGAGAAGCATCTCTTTTTGCATCTGGCCTGTTTTGTGACACTTTGGACTTTACATGCAAGACAGGTCTGACAGGCGATGTCTCTAATTTTGTCAGATATATGCGTTCCTGTGCCATACGTTTAAATGCAACTCTGTTCAGGTAGTGTTTTTTTGGTTCCCTTTGAAGATGCAATTTTAATCTGTTATTTCTTCTATTTAAGTATAGCAGGTTTTTATCAGGAAACATTTTCTCAGAGCACTTGTCTTTGTTTTGACCATCAAGTTGTCTCTCTTTGTTCGAAATGCAGTTTTTAGAGATAGTCGAAGATCGAGCCCTTTTTCTCTGCAGTTTAAGCACAGAGCGATCTGCTAATGAATTCTTTGGTTTCCAGCCATTTTCTCTATTCAATTTTTTAGCTTTGTCAGTATTTATCATGCAATTATGTGAAAGCTGCCTGGAATCCTTTGCTTCAGATTGTTTTAGTCTTTCCTCTTCCACTTTTGTTTTCTTAGGCTCTCTTTTCCCGATCATATTTTCCTTTCTCTTACGTTTGTACGACTGCTCCTGTGAAGGATGAACTTTCATAGATTTATGCTGAGAATATTTGTGGTTTCTTGACTTTGAGTCTGCAGTGCCAAAGCTTGGGAACTTTATAGCATCAGCACAATAACTATTCAGCTTTTCGTGATTTATTTCTGCTGATAATTTGTCTCTCTCTTTGGTATTAATTCCTACATTTTGCCCAAGTATCTCCTTTTGTTTCTTACAGTTCTGTTCTTCAGCCGAGTTCTCTTCACAGGTGTTAACTTTTTGTCCTTGATTGATTTCAGCATGCTTAATTTCAACAGCTTCTGACTTTGTAAATTTGTGAACGTCTGTTTTGGATTTCACAGCCAAAGCTGTTTTGGTTTTATCTTTTGAAAAGGACTCAATTTTGAAAACTCTCTCTTTCTTTTTGGATGATTTTGTCATGTTGTCTGCATCTGTATTACAAGCTTTCTCTGACAACTCTTCTGAGACTTTATCAGAATTCAGTTCTTTGCCTAACAGTGGGATTCCTCTGTCAATTTGCAGCTCCTCCTTACAGCCGCTCGTTTTAGATTTATCAGCATCCTGGTTTTCAGCAGAATTAAGTAGTCCAATTTTTTCCTGTTGTGTTGTAAGCAGTTTGTATTCATTATTCACTGTTAGCCTAGCTTTTTTGTTCATTTCAGAGGTGTGTTTACAAATGTCTCTTTTACTTTTGCTAACACTGTTTGGGATTTTTTCAGAAATTGACAGGTTTCCCACTGCACAGGTGTTCTTCACTGCAGCATCAGAGTTACCTTTGGTTTCCTGTCTCTCTGCAGAGCTAGTATTTTCAGCTTTTGAAAGTTGATCATCATTTTTCTCTGAAACAGATGTTACAAATTTACAGAGGCACTGTGGCACTCCATCTGCTACAGGTAGTGAACCCACTGAAGAACCTCCAGGGTTGGAGGTTTTTTGTGGTGTTGTTTTCTTCTCACATAGACTCTGACTAGGCTGAATGCTGCCTTCAAGGTTCTCTTTCTCAGCTGAAGCTTTTTCTGACTGCCAACCTGCCACTCTCTTGCTGTCACTAGAGGAACACCGATTGTGTTCAGGAAACAGTTCTTGCATCTGATCAGAGCTTAACACTGCAATTTTTATCTCATCTACTGGGTCCTTCAAATGAGAATTCTTGTCACTGATTCGAGTCTCTTTTTGGGGTTGAGTCTCCATCCGCTGAGCCACAACATCATTTTGTACTGGGTCTTTTGTTAGCATATCAGCACCTTCAATGCCATATGGAAACTCTTTCACTAGTTCAGACAGCTGACTGTTTAGACATTTAACAGGTTCTGCTCCAAAAAGGTTAATCTCTTTTTCTGTGCTACTCCTACCGGACATATAATTTTGTTTATTGTTGTCTCTTGGAACAGTGAATGCATTTGTTTCAGCAGTTACGCTGATCGAGAAATCTAGTGAATTCTGAGCTAACTCCTGGTTTATACTAGCAAGGATTTCCGAGTCATTTTCAGGATGCTTGAAAGATGCATTGAATGACATCTTTTGTTCTGAGGTAGAAATTGTTTTAAGAGGATTGTCACTGCTTTCTTTCTGCAAATGACTAGTTGTGATACTATCCAAAATCTTACTCACTTTACTCCTGCAGATTGATGATCCTTCAGACATCTTTTGCAGCAACTTCTCTCTTTGAGGAGTGTTATTGCTCTGCTCATTTTTATACAAGTCCAGATGTTGCTCCTTTTGCCTTGGGTCAGATGCATCTCCTTCTGATGAGGTACCATTTAATGCATGCGCCTCAGGGACTGACCTAAAGATATTTGCTATTTGTGGATTATAAAATGTATCACCTTCAACAAGAGAACATACACTAGAAATACAAAACATCTGTTCTTCCAACACAGCTGTGGATGTATCTCCTGCCTCTAACACAGTTTGCTTGTCTTTATGGTCTCTTATACCTTCTTGAAAGATTTGACTAGAAATATTTATGCCCAGTTGAGAAAGAGAAGGCTTGTTTTGTAATCCAAACTGCAGATTTTCTCTGGCATCTTGCGCAGACTCATTAACTTTCCTTTGGTTTTCATTTGCGCTCACACTGTTTTTTACTATTCTGTTTCCATCAGCTAATTTGGTCTGTTGCAAATGTGAGTCCACATTCTGTACCAGAACATAATCACTGGGTGATGACTGAACAGTTTCTTTTGTTCCTTCATCCTTTTTTCCCTCTTCTTGCAAGCTACAATTGCCTCCAGAGTCAGTGACTGGATAGGTTTTACCTGCAGATGTTGGACACTTGTATGCCTCCTCACTCTGTGTCCTCTGTTCCGAAAGTACTAAGGGAGAGACAACTGCAACTTGGAGTTCAAAACTTTTTACCAAATTGCAACTCAATGTATCAAGTTTTTGTCCTACAGAAGCAGTTGTTAAAGGCAAAACTGCTTCGTCTGTACTACCCAAAACATTATTTTGTTCTCCGTCTTTTGTGGTTTGGCTGTAAGGTGAAATCTGATTTGCTGTGGGGCTCTCATTTGACTGACTACTTTTCACACTTACAGATTCTGACGGATGCTTTCTCCACAAGCCCAGGCACGCAGTTAGCTCTTCCACAGAGTAACTATAATTGTTCTGTTTAAGAGATGTATTTTCAATAAATGGCGTTTTTTTCTGAGCTACATCACTCTGGAATTTAGCTTCACCAGATTCAGTTGTTTCTGATGCAGGAGAGTTTGTGTGAACCATAAATGCCTGCTCACCTTTCAAACTTTCTACCTTCTTTTCACTGGGATCTTTTAGTAAGCTTCCACCTGAGACAGATGTATCTACAAGTGGTTTCTCACCACACAGGAGACTCGTCAATATTTTATCAGCTGTAGCACCAGCTGTCTTCTCTTTTAATACATTTGTGCTGCTCAATACAAACTGAAAAAATGATGAGTTCTTGGGGTGAGCTGGCACATTCATTGATGCAGTTTTGATAGAGCTATCCACTTCACTAAAACCTGAAGCATTATTCAAGGATGTCACAGTTCTTTGAGAAGAGGCTAAGGCATATTCATCCCTTTGTTCCGAGATGGAAGTGCTCTCAGGATTATTTAACTGAGCTGGGAGTTTACTCTGAGAGGGAACAGGAGCAGAGTTTGATGAAAGGTTTCCCTGTTCCACTTGAGGGTTACTCTGAGTCACCGGTAACTCTCTGTTGTCAGCATTGGCTATGATTTTGTAGTTTCTTTCTTCAGGTGAAGAGTTAAGTATTGGAGGCTCTGTCCTCACTACTTCAGATGGGGAAGGTGGTACATTTTGGTTAGGCACCCACGGAAGACTATTAGCAAAAGTATCTTCATGTCTTGGAAGAAGTGGGAGAGTGTTTTTGTCATGTTCTGAAGCTGTTAAGAGTTTTCTTTTATAGTGATGCAACCTTTCAAGCAGGACACATTTTTTTTTAATGGCGAGCAGCCTTTGAGCTTCCCAAGCTAGTCTGTCCTTTGTAACTGTTCTTCTGTCTGCTGCTGCTGAAGAAATTTGAGAATTAACAGGCCCATTCATTAAACTACTAGTCTGGCTTTCCTGAACTGAAGCAGGTTCACTCGTTGGCTTTGAAGCAGCCACCGAAGCAAGAGTTCCTATTTCTTGCACAATATCATGCAGTTCTTTGGCAATGCCAGCGGATGGCACAGACATTTCATTAAAAAGCTGATCTGCTGTCACACTTCCACTTGAAATACAGACATGCCTAACTGATTGACTGACTTCTCCAGATTGCTGTTTCTGACAGTGTTGCTGAACACTGTTAAAACCAGAACCATTTTTTGGATCTGATGGGTGCCTCTGTTGGCTAAGGGTGTATCCATTAGGCACACTTTGAACTGCCTGTGGTACACCTATTGAAGATTGTGCTGAGGCTCTTGAATCGCAGTTGGCAGGCAACAACGATGGCGCAGAACATCCACTAGGAGCTTCTGATCCCATCTGACTTGGCCAATATTGTAGCAGCTGTCCATTTGCTGCAGTATTGTGATTCAGTGACTGTAAAGCTTTAAACTGACTGTTGGGACGATGTATTTGGTTTTGGATGTGTTGCCCAGATGTACCAAGAGACATAGAATTATTCTGGGAATTAATGTTACTTTGATATAACATTGAGGTTCTCATAGAATTATGCTGCGGTATTTGCGGCTGCACAGTGTAATTGTTTGTGGTGACATACTGAGGTTCCCATGGTACATTCCTCACGTTATTGCCAGGATTAGTTTGAGAAGACAATGGAGGTAACGTTCTACGGGAATAACCGTAGGTATTAGAGTAGTTTGTCCAAGAAGTCTGAGTCATCTCTGCCCGCAAACGTGATGTCTGATTGGGAGGTTTTGGAGCTATTGGCACATAATGTTTATCAACTGAGATAAAACCATCATTACCAGCTACAGATGCTCCTGGTAAGGCCTGATCTGAAGTTCTGAATCCTTCAGCACTTACAAGAGAGAAGGCAACATTGCTACTTGGCAGATACACCGTTTGGTTATTTCCAGCGTAAGTGCATGCATTTGAATAGCCATTTCTTTGAGGAAAAGCATGTGAATTAGAAAACAACTGAGTGTAATGTGCTTCTTCACCCTGCAGATTCTTCTTTGCATCAGCATTCTGGAGTGGTCTTACATTCCAGTCCATCTTTTCTTGATGTCTTTTTCTTCAGCCAAAACCCAAAATTCTTAAAAAAAAAAAAAATCAAAATCAAACCTTAATCTTTTGATCAAAACCTATTTAACTTACCAAGAAGTGATTCAGAATGCATTATGAACAGAACCGTTCAACTTAAATGGCTAGGCAGAAGAGCAACTCCATTGGCACGTCCCATGGACATCGATACTGTCAATGTCAAATTGCATAAATTATTTCCCAGAACACAGTTAAGGTACAAAAAGAGAAAGCAGGAACTAACAACCCTATTGACTGCCTAATAAATGACGAAATCCTCACATTATTCTGCTAATTCTAGTGTCATTCAGCTTTTTAATTTAATGATAGATTCCTATAATCGCCCTCTCATCTGTAAATTATGGAAAAACCCAATGTGTTTGTACAACATGATACAATAAGTAATGCTTGAGAGCTGAGCAAAACAAGCACCTACAGAATATTATACAGGTCAGAGTTTTCATACAAGAAGACTGGATTCAATTACATCTTCAAATACAACAAAATAAAGGAGAAAATTAATTTGGGTTCAGTAAAGATCTCTCATAAAAATGTGGCACAAGTGTTTTTATTTTACATGCTCTTTCCTGACACTGTGGGCAGTTACTAATTTTTAAGAAACACAAGTCTGTGACTCTAGTTAACAGCACATGAAGCTACAAGCAAACCACCCCCAATTCTGTTTGGTAGCATTAACTTACTCAGCATGAAGCATGGAGATGACCTCATCACCTCTGCTATTGCAATAAGTACACCTCCAGGAGGTGACAAAGTCACAAATCTCTTCATGTGTTATATTCCTGAAGTTACATTGATCACCAATAAGCCTAACTGGGTGAGCACATGACTTCTGAATAACCTCTGGAAAGTTCTGAGAGACGGTGTCAGCAAAGCCATACACCATCTCAGTCTTCAAAAATGGAAAAGTGCAAAAAAACCACATGACAACCTGGAAGTATGAATACTGTCTACATCTCCGTAAGTTCCTCTCAGTACGGTCAAACCTACCTAGGACAGAACAAACACGTTACTTTGTCGGGGGTGTTAGACAATTTCTCAACAAAATGTTTCAAGTCATTTCTCCCACATGACCCAAGGCTCCTGACTTTCCTTCATGGGCTCTTTTAGATTTTTAAGACTCCCAACTTCAAACTTAGGAACTATTAGCATCACTCAGATCTAGCCTATAAGAGGCACAAAGTTAAAATTTTCCAGGTGTTATTATCAAGATTCAAAGATGGCTCTATCTTTCACTTTTTCTACTCTCAAAGGACATCAGTATATGGAATTCATAAAAAACAATAACAGTATTAAGGCAATGCTTACAGTGATGCAGGAATGAGAAAACAGGCTTTTGCATCCAAGCTAAAGGTTTTGGACAGCTAATGTTACACTGGATATTTCCTGAAAAATAATCAGGGGAAAAAACAATCACGTCCTTGAATTACATAACTGCTGAAGAAATTTAAGACATTTATACATTCCAGAAACATGATTGAGATATGTAAATAAGACTAAGATGCCAACTAGTAGTAATTGTAAAATCCTCACTAAACAGAGGAGAAACTTTGACGACATGTACCACGCAACTTAGCCAAGGTCTGTGTGAGGAGCAAAACCTTGGTTTTCTAAATTCAGCTAACAATGATAATGAACAAAGTTTGCAACTGTGACCACAACCTTAAAATTTTTTATAACTTTAATGCAACAAAATTTGCTACCTTAAAAAGTGATATTTGGCAGGAAGCGCTTGTCTAAGGAAGAACATTTGCGAAAATCAGTATCAGTACAAGACCCTCAAACATGCCTGCTTCTCTCCTTCACCTGCTACTTTCTCACCTTGACCACACACCTCAGAAACCATCAGCAACTACTACACAGGTAACTGCCAATTCTTCACTGATGGCGCATAAAAATGGAACAGACACACCCTCATTGAACATAGGAGTAACAGCACAGCTCTTCAACAAATCTGTCACATGACTAAAATGCCTACACCTAGACTTCTCTATCAGATAGTTTTAGGCATGTCTCTGGCCTCTGTCTTATGTAACGTCCCTGAATCACTTTGTAGAGACACATCACATTCACCTCACAGAGCGATCTGAGGGGAGTTTGGGCCATCTATACAAAGATCAGTAAGTTCAACTGTTATGGGTTTCTATTCTAGAGGAAAAGCAACAATACATCCAAACAGTGGAAGGCTATGTTCACTTCAGTTTTCTAATAGCCTTAATCTACACAAAACATCCAGATTAATTTCTGTTAGGAAAGACCTCAACTTTTATTGGTGATGTTTGTTATTGATTATTACTTCTTAGAAGCTCTCCTTTAGGAAAATAAATGAAGCCCAAAACCCAGAACAAATTGTTACAGGCTTTTGGTCTATTGGATTGGGTAATACTCCAGCAAAGATTTAATACTTCATTCACTGAACACTAACTTAACATTAAAGTCTGTACACCTGCACACTGGAGCCAGAAAACACTTGAACAGGGAAAAGCAGGGAGGGTATGAGACTCGGCAACGTTGTGTCAGACTCCTGAGACGCAAACCAAAATCACAGTAACAGTTAATCCCCAGAGGGCAAAGGCACACCTAAAAACCAGTGCACTGTCACGAGTCAAGAGGATAGCAGGACATGCAGCTACATCCCTTGTCCTACACGTTGTTGGAAGACAAAGTCAAAATAAATGCAGCAGAAGGCCACAGAACCATGGTGTGGGAAGTACTGTGCCACAACTGGACACTACCTGAATGGCCAGCCCTGAGCAAACATTTACCATTTCTGCAGAGAGCAGCTTGGCAATAACCAAACTGCTAATTTAGCACCAATGTATTTAGCATTTTGGTTAAATGGTAGGTGCAACAATAGAGCGGGTAAGACAACTGCATAATGATCATCAGGTAAACTGCTCACTTGTCAATTGGTTTCTATGATTCACCAGGTAATATGAACAACTGTAAGAGTCAGTTAGAAGATCAGTATTGTCTCAATCTTGTAATCAAGGAAACGGTACCTCCAGTTAGACTATAACATCCCTTTTGATGGGCTCGATGCAACCTAGGAGCCAGACTCATGTTTCAGGCAGGTCTCCTGTAGCATCTTATGAGTGGAATGAGGTTCCTATACATAAATGAGGCGCAAACATTCCTGGAATGGAGGGCAGCATGGTACGAACAGACCAGGCCATTCTCCGTTGTCAGGGAAGGCCTGAGCAACCACATAACTGCTATCAAGGAACATGGATGTCAACTGCTGTCTCAGAAACAAGAGATAAAACTTAAACTGAACTTTACTCACTATAATGTCATTATAATACCAAAACACACCTCCATCAGGAAGGCTACCAGCCTCTGAGGTAGACCACACCCCAGACACTCCCCTTTGGGCATGTGCAACAGTACCACCTGGTAGAGGTGGAGATAGGAAAATGAGTTCTGGGAAAAGGTGGAGATTCCCGAGGCAGAGGAGGAGCAAAGTATGTAACTCAGCAACTTGAAGTGGAAGCTTTCCCCAACAAGGATCAACACCAATCATCAGGGCTGGCAGCAGGTTGCTGGATTCGGGACCATAGGGACACCTTGGACCCACAGTGGTAGCTATACTCTTTCTTTGCTTTACTTTACTTTTTCTTTTCACCCCCTTTATCTGTCATATGTCACTTTACAGACAAAGAATAATAAAGTTTTTACTGCTCAATTGAAACTAACCCCTTTGGTGTGTTCACCTTAATTTGCACTTTGAGATCTCAGTAAAGAACCAGTTCAAATGGAGTGAGCAAATGCAGAAGGCAGCAGGTTGCTGAAATTAAAGGATGTAAAAACATAGCTCACCAACTATGGGCTAAGACCAGCAGCAGAGGATCAAAACATTGAAGATCTCTACTACCTGAATAATCAACAGTTATGGAGGTAGACATCCTTCTCCAGGCAGTGTCAACACACAAGGACAGATGTTTCTGGAGCCCTCATGCCACGAGCATGGTCTCTTAAGAGCAAATATAAGCATCTTGTGGACTGTAACAGGCTGGGAGAACTTATTCTGGGGTTGCTCCTACAGCCAACCCCTGACAAACAGGCTAGATAACAATATCTGGTAAGATCGGAATGCAAGCATGCATTCTGTGTGTGTGCGTGTGCCAAAGACTAGGCTACCCGGAGGGCATCTGCCCCAAGTTATCAAGTCAAAAGAAAAGATGTTCATCAACCACCAGCTGATGGTGTCGAAGACTGAGACAATCATCACCTGGATTAAACAGTAACCGGGGAAGCTCAAAGACATTTTTTGAAACAAAAAAAGTATACAAAGTAAGTATAAAAGAAGCATGAATTTTTTAACAAGAGGAAAACACCTTGGATTGGATACAGGACTAGTCAAGCCCTGTGTGACACTGCCCAAAGTCACCCTTCCAATATCACACAACCTCTACCTGTCCCAGACAGAGCATCTTCTGCATCAGATGCTCTAAGGAGCCCAGCCGGTATCCAGCTAGAGGACTGACAGTGCAGGGTGCAACCAGTAGGGACCCACACCTCAGCTGTGTGTGTGCAAACTCATGGGATACCTTCTCACCAGCACGGGGACCAGCAGGTTATAGGGAACATAGATCTGAAGCAACCCCAATTCCCACAGAAGGTTTGTACAAGAAGGTGGTTTGTGCTTGTAACCCATACATCAGGGAAAGGTGGAGAGAGAGAGGCATGTCACAGAAAGAAAGAGATTAGAATTTCCTGGGACAACAGAAGGGTGTTCAGCAGACTGTCATGGTTTAACCCCAGCTAGCAAGTAAGCATCACACAGCCACTCACTCACTCTCCTCTGTGAGAGAAGGGAGAGAATCAGAAGGGAAAAAGGGAGAAAACTCATGGGTTGAGATGAAGACAGTTTAATAGGTAAAGAAAAGCTGTGTGCACAAACAGCAAAACAAGGAATTCATTCACTACTTCCCATCAGCAGGCAGCTGTTCAGCCATCTCCAGGAAAACAGGGGTCCATCACGCATAACAGTTACTTAGAAAGACAAGCACCATCACTTTGAACACCTCCCCTCTTCCTTCTTCTTTAAGCTTTACACACTGAATGTGATGTCATATGGTACGGAATACCCCTTTGGTCAGTTGAGGTATGTCCCACCTGTGTCCCCTCCCAGCTTCTTCTTGTGGAAAAGCTGGGAGGGCAGGGGCAGTATGAGAAGCTGAAAAAGTCCTTGGCTTAATGTAAGCATTGTTTGGCAACAACTGAAACATCAAAATGTTATCAACATTGTTCTCAGGAAAAATCCGAAACATAGCCTCATACTAGCTACTATGAAGAAAACTAACTCTACCCCAGCCAAAACCAGCACATAGTGGCTATCTCCCCACAAAATTCTCTGGCAAAGGGGTCTGCCAGAACCTTGGAGATTATCCAGTTCCAATCTAAAGAAACTTAGAGCAAGGAGACTGAATTCTCTGAAGCGTTCAAAAAAGAAAGTGTGAGAGAACAACATTGAGCCAACTTCACTTTCTCATATGAGTAAACTGAAGAAAATTTATACCTGTCCTTAAGTCTGTGGTGAGTGGAGTCAAGGTCCCTGGTATGGGATCTGGACACGCCTGCTCTCCTTCTTTCCTTGTGCTATCTACATTGATTCTTAACAAGCCTTTTCAGGTTTACATGCATTAATAGAAAAGGACCCTTAATTTGGAAGCAGTGTTTGGGGCAGCACCTGCAGGGAATCAAAGTTGCTGTGATTCCAGGCCTGAGTTATGGACTAGAAGATGGCTGCTTCTCCTGGGAACAAAAGGGAGAGACCAGAGAGCCAATTACCTTGGAAAGGCCACCCAGGGCAGGGCCATCAGCCGCTAACAGCTCTTCCTAGCTCCCTCCAGGCAATTGTGCCCCTAGGGAGACTGTGGTATCATGCCTGGAAGGGCAACTGCACCATGATGCATCCCCAGCCCACATCCATCACAGATGCTGGGATCCCTGAGCTGTCAGGGAAGAGGGTCCTATTGATTCAGAAGCACTTGAGCCTGACAGCCCATCCAGCCCATTTACTTTTTCTTTATTGCCCAAGACTCCTGCCCACTCACCCTCAGGCACTGGCTAGGCAACCCTTCCTGCTTACCCCTTGCTGCTTTGGATCTGACCTATAAGTCAGAGAATTGCCTGGAAGCAGGCTGGAGCTTTGCATAAAACTTCACAAAATATACAAGACTAACAACATCTGCAATGTACTTAGTTGCATCACTTTCCTATTTTCCCACCGAAATTCTGTAGCACAACCAAGAGAGAAATAAATTATCTGGGGGAACATCCAGCTTTAGCTTTACAAACTCTGCTTCCAGGCCTCTGCTTTTTCAGTTTCAGTCATTTGAGATTTCAAAATTTCTGAAAAGACCACAGTATTTCCATTTCAAAGAGAAACTATGGACAAAGAGACTCCAGATCCAAATTCTTCTCTGCATCTGACACCTGGGGGTGGGGGAGGGAGGGGTTGGCAGAGGGAGGGGGTGGCATAGACATCAGTCCTAGCACTGCACAGCCAGGACAGGATGACCATGCTTTCCCCCACTGAGTCATGTAAAGAAGGGGTGGAAATGTGAGGTTAGTATTGTATTATATGGTATTTCTGAGCACACAAAGGAAAGAAGTGGCACAGAAGAGAGCAGAAGCAGGATGTGATACATGATCAGCAAGTCAAAAGAGGGACAGTCCAACTAGAAAATTTTTAATTCCCCAAGCCCATTGGCTGATTGAGTCATTCATCTGAAGAAGCCCTGCCCTGCTTCCATCTGGCCTGCTGGATGCCCATGCAGGTCTTTGCAGACCCTAATATTAAGTTCTGCATTAAGTTGGATGAACTGAATCAAGTTTAGCCCAATACTGGTGAATTATTGGATTAACTGTCATTTTGATCAGATATGCACACTACTGACAGACATTTGTTACTGTACTGTTATTTTAAGATAAACTGTTTACCCTAAAGCTGCTGGTCTGGTGTCTGTTACCATATCCCGAATCCAACTCAACCAGACTTCTCCTCAAGCACCTCCACTCATGTCAACCGACAGATGCTGTACCAGCCCCAGCCTTGCAGGAGGTATCTGAACCAACTGTTTCAGGGCTTTGCCCCATCTGTGGGCACCAGATGCTTTTATGGAGGGAACTACCTATTCTCTTCTTTGATTAGAGAAAGCCAGAAGGATAAAAAAGGATAAAGGGAAAGTTACCCTGGCGATTTCTCTTAGTTCATGATCTTAGAAACACTGTGGCTGAACCCCAAGTTGGACTTAAAGTTCCCCCAGGAACTTTTTGAGCAACTTGATCTTGTGGAAGGTATCCTGGCCCATGGCAGGGGGGTTGGACTAGATGATCACTAAGGTCCTTTCCAACCCAAACCATTCAATGACTATACAAATACTCTCAAGCCCAGTGGGACACTTGTGCTGGGACAGATAAGACTCTTGCCATTGCCTGTGTTAGAAGCCCCCAAGTGTCTGCGGAAAAATAAGAGAGCCACACGGTCCCCATGGTGGTAGTATCTGCCTGAGAAAAACTCGGAAGCTGTCCAAAAGGGAGTTTCTGAAACAGAAATACATAAAGCTTTATATATTGATCAAGACAATTGGGACAGAAATATTCGGTCCAATCTGAGTTCAGACAATTATATATCAAATTTTTCTCTTCTTGAAGCCTGACCAGACTTACGAATCAGACCAAGTATTAAAACTGAATATGATGCTAAGGGAGGCATCACAACTATGTCTCTGTGTGCTCTTTCACAGGCATAGACCTAGCCAAATCAAACTAGTACTCTCACAAGTCTGTTACAGTGGGTTCTTTACCGTGTCATGCAAACATGTCACATGACAGGGGGATACCATCTGAATTTCAAACTCAGAAGCCTGGATCCTCCTTTACTGTCTGAAATCCAACTACAAACTCCAGTGGAAAACACAGACTATCTTTTGGGCATCACTAGCATATGCTCAAAGATAAAGGCCCCGAGATGATCAAGGCTCTCTGACTGTTGCCTGGGCCAGTCCCACAGATTTGGGATTAAGCACAGGTAGGCTGGTTATCAATTACACTTTAGACACAAGTCCCTGTGCCAGATGAAGCCTTATTAGGTTCTCATCTCTCTGAGGGCCAGCACCAGCAGCACCCACTAGTCAAAAAGGGTCCAGGTCTACTCAGAGTCCAAAAACATCAACAGGCACTAGCCTTACAGGCACAGTGCCTATTGCCAACTATTAATAAAGTTAGTTTCTGCTATTCTGTCAGCTTTAGTTACCACCAAACTCTCCTATGCCTTACAGGGACTTCCCATCCAGAGGCAGCCCCCTGATAATCTTCATGACCCTCCTCTGGACAAGCAGGTACTTATGTGACTCGGAAGAATCTCGTGCAACAGCTCTTTTGGACCCCCACTAGTCCTTAAAACAGGCAGAGTTAACACTGCTAACCAGTGTATCTAGACTGAACTCAGTGTGCTCCTCTTCTCGTCTACCATTTATGAAGGATGTCTAGCCTGGCTCCACAGCTGAACCCTACTTCAGCTGAACATACACACACACACTGACCTTAAAGGCTATTTGGAGTGCTCAACAGTACAGATGCAGAAGCCCCAGCCTATAAGCTAGACCAAATGACTACCTCACTGCAAAATCTTCACTTTCCTTTACAGTTGCCATTACTTAAATTGGGATTAGGACAGCGGCTGACCACAAACACTTCTACGGGAATGTTCAAAACACAGTTACAGCATGTTATAACCAAACCTTGAGGAGTAACTCAAGGGAACTTTTCCTCAGTTCTGAGCTGCCTTCAAGCCCAACCAAGGGTCCATGCTGCAGTAGTTGTAATCTTAAGAGAAGGTGACAACAGAATCCCACTTGCTGAAACTCATAAAAGTTGTCTGGAATAACATCACTGACACCAATTAACACCTGCAAGCCTGGCAACTCTTGGTAAATGTTACATATAACGCAAATACAGACTTAGCTATAAGAGATGCTACTACTGAATGAACCTACCCTATCATATCTCTGGTTTTACACCAAAATGGATCTGTGATCCATCCCATGGACCATCAACAACAGACCTGGCAAAGAAATAAAGGACAATAAGAAGTAGACATTGAAGCTTGCATCCCTGATCTAGGATGGGGCTCGTGTGTGAAGGGAATTCCTCTGGAACCTCCGACATGTACCTTAATTGCTCTAGAGGAGTCTGATATTTCTCAGGACAACCCAACCAAACACAGTGAGACAGTACTTGTCTATGTCAGTAACAGCTGTGTACATTTTTGATCTTGAATGGTCACCAACAGCGACTGGAGCTTTGAATTTGATATGACATCCAGTTGCAGTTTTTTTAGTTTTGATTTTATTGCATTTATTGCTTATAATCACTCCATATATCAAAGTTGGGCAAATAATGAACAAATTATGTTAATGCAACATGTAAAACATATACAATCAGCTGACTACGTATGTGTAATAGTATATAGTTAGCATTTATTATAATGCTTAAGCTAAGCAACTCACCAAATAAGTGTACCCTTACCACTGATGTGCAATATGCTGCATACTTACGACAGAGGCAAGAGGTAACCATACCACTAACTAGTCATAGGGTAGAACGTGACAGGTATACTCAAATCCTTGAGAAAACTAGTGATAGTTTGTCTCAGGATCCAAATGAAGTAAAGGCCTAGGCCATGACCGGATCAAGAACTTCTCTAGTTCCAACCTGTTCTTTGAAAACCCACACAGGAACAGGGTGACACAATGAGCTTTGCTGCATATAAGCTGGGAAACCAGAACATCAATCATGTGATTAACACATGAATAGCAGGTGGCTTTTCCAAGACTAAATTGTCAAAGAACAAAGAAAGTTGTGGGTACAAGGAGTCTCATGCTTACCTTCACCTTTCCAAATTACAGGTGTAATTTGACTACACGCCAACCACTTTAGTCTATAAATACAACAGCCTAAGAGCCTTTTCGAGCTCCCTCTGCTAAGCAGCTGGCTGCACAGCAGTAATCTCCCCGTGAGTTGGGATGCCTCTCGAGGTTACCCCTTGAGGTCAAGAGACACCTCACCAACTGCCTATCTTTAGTAAGTGACCAATACCACACATAACATCGTATCACTTGGCACTGAGATGTACTGGTATTTTTGAATTATTATATCCTCTGTACAGTAAGTAGTTTGAACCTTGCCATTGAACTTTAAGCCTCACTTCTACAACATCTTACTTCAGTAAAACCACTTTTGCTGTTACCTTTGTCAGTGATTCTTTTAGTTTGAGTCTCCCCTGTGACAAGCATAACTAAGGCACTCACAATAGCTATGAAATATTTTCATTCTTTATTAAAAGCTTCCTTTTATTGGACCAAAACTCCAAACACCAAACGTGTACTTCAACACCAGCCCCTCTGATGTTAGTTGTTTCCCACCTCTCCAGTTCAGCAAACACAAGCTTCTAGGAACTGAAAGGACAAAAGTTCAGCTGCAGACCAGCACAACTTTTTTCCCCTCATTTCTGCTTTTTGACTTCGAGGAGCCAGTCTCAGTTCGCCAAAAGCATTTAAAATGAATTTGGTATGTTTGACACACAGTAGCATAGAAAGATTAGAGCAGCTTGACAGACCTGCACCTGTGGTCCAAGATGGCCTGAATCGAACATGTGCCCCAAGGAAGGAGTACATACACACCAAGAAATCTCATTTTCCTCAGTTTATAGCTGTATTTTAGATGTCACAGCAGCACGAGCACACGGGGGTTTTCTTGCCACAAGGATTCTGAGCAGTTATGTAGGAGATAATTTCTTCAAAATTACCTATATCTCGGATTGACTGTCAATCACAGGGTAGTTCCAGCAACTTTAAGTACATGAAGACTAGTCACTTCTCTTTCAGATTCCAATCCCACCATTTCCAACAGTTTATTTCTCACTTTAACCTACTGGTTTTGCTGTCCTAATGCCATCTGCTACTATAGATTAGTATGACAAAAAGGTTATTGGATGGGCCTTGTTTAGTTTTTATATCCATGAACTTCATGTTGAATCAGGCTCTTCTTCCCACCCTTCCTTTGTGTTCTTAGCATTTCCTCCTCCACCCACCAGGACTTATGTGACTTTTTCAGTATTATCCAGCAATATTTCCGAGACAGTTTGTTAGCAGACTTTTACTGTTTGTTTTGGGTTGTTTGCATTTTTTAAAGTGAACACAATTCATTCTCAGAGTCCTCAGGGTCCAGATCTAGCTCAGCAGGGAGAGTGCTCAGAACCAACAGGATCTTTTTGGAAGAGATGAAAGGACAGAGATTTTTCAGTCCAAGGAAAAGCCATTAAAATGAAACCCATCACAATTATTTTCTTCAAATTATTTCATTAGCATAGCCCTGGTGCTGGTTAAGGGATGCCGTAAGTGACCACCTCCACCAGCCCTGTGGCCTTGTGATTCCCCCCACCTTGATGCTGGAGACCAGCCTGGAGACCCAGGTTTCTTCATTGCAAGTGCATGGACACAGCTGCTCGACTTTCTTGTCTGCAGGTTCAACCAGCAGCAAGGCTGAGCATACACCCCAGAGACACACACAGGACATTGACACCAACAGGCACTGACAACATGCCGCCTTTAACAGTGTATATCCTACATAAATGACACGCATAAAACGTAAGCATACACAGACAAGTCCCCTTCCTCCTCTTCAGCTGGTCACAACTGAATGTCTCTCTAAAACCCACTCCCCTCTACAGTCACAAGCACGCACAGTACCAGTATGACTCCTCTCCCCATCCAACACTCCTGCACAGATCCCAGGCCCTCTTACCCACTTTGAAGGGTCTCCTACTTGTCAGCTGTCCAGCTTGACACTCACTAGCAAACAGACACATGCACTCACACACTTGTTTCTTAAGCACCTGTCCAGGCCCGGAATGGTCAGGTTTGGGGAGACTCTTTGTTATTCCCAGAGTGAGATTAAGACATGAACAAGGTCAGATGCCATAAAGAAAAGAAGTTTAATAGTTTCAAAAACATTTGCATAGAAGCAGGAAATTGAGAGAAAGAGAAGGAAAAAAAAGTAAAGTAAGGTGCAAGAGCTACCACCAGGGAGCTGCAGCATCCCGTCAGTCCGAATCGACTTCACGTGAGGTGGGGAATTCCACTGGGTGCTGGTTGTCATGATTCTTTTATCAAGGTGTCTTTGCGCCCTCCAAGAATTGTTTTGCTTAGCCTCACCCCCCTACTCAGCGGTGGTGCACGTACCCAATACCGTCTCTCTGGGGCATTTTCTGTCCCTGGGTCTGGGCGTATGTGTCAGGGTAAGGGTACAAACTGGAGATGGGCGTTTTTTGTGGTCGGACAGGTGCTGTGTCGCTGCAGCGATGGCAGGGTAAACATCCGTTGAGGCAAGATGTTCCAGCAATGTTGAGACAGACATCCGTTGCTAGCACAGTCTCAACAAAGTCCTTTACAGCACTCATCCTCACAGCTCCCCCCCAAAATACCAACATAGACCCTCTGTCCATCCAATATCCCTGTCTGGACCAAAGGTCTCCTACCCAACAGCTAGTCCACCTTCAAGTCTGCTAGCAAATTATAGAGGCAAACCCCACACACCCAATTTGGGGAAGATTTGCCCACACACCCTCACCAGAAGCCAGCCTCAGGCCAGGGACTGTGACCCACAGGCTCACGCCAGCCACCAGCACTGTGCCACTCACTCATTCCACTTGCCTTGGTGAGGCTCCCACTCACTCCCATTGCTGGCACCACAGGCTAAGGGTGCCTGCACCTCCAGTCTGACCCCTGTTGCTGCCACCAAATCCACTCATATCTGTCCCCCCAGCAGCTGACACTCCAGACAAAAGTCTGTGAGACCTGTGGAGATGCTCACAAGAGCAACAGTCCTATGCTGAGACACCCTCTCACTCCAGTTGCTGGCACCATGGCCCAGAGATCCCTGTACATCCAGTCTGACTCCACTTGCTGGCCCAGTTATCAACTCACAATGGTCTCTTCAGCAGCAGGCACCCAGTCCTTGCAGCACTCACATACATAGGATAGAGAGCGAGACCATGCAGAAGGATAGTTAAGAACAGACTTAAGAACACAGGACTGGCTGCAGGGATAAAGGCGCAGGGCTCAGGCAGACAAGACCTCCCGACCAGCCACAGTTTACACACTACTGGCCCCTTTTATACCCCCCTCTGTCTGTTCCCCCTCTGCATAGTTTCACCATCCTCTTCCTCCCATTTCCACCCGGTACTCCCAGGTTTGCACTCTAACCAGTCTAGAAGTCTGGGTTTGCCTACAGTTTCTCAATGGCCTGTCAATTAGTGAGACTGACATCATTTCGTTCTTCTGTCTGCTTTACATTTGCCTATCAGGTTTGTCAGTGTTTTCTTTATTGCTTCCCTCTTTTCCCTATAAACCCACTTAGTAAGGTCCTTGATCAGATAACCTTGCTGAAATAAACACTCTCACATGCCACACACTCTTACCAATTAGCATACCTGAGGTGGTTTGCTTCTTGTTATTATCATATGGGGTTTGTGTCTCTGAACATTTGGATTATTCCCCCTTATTGTCTCCTTTTGCCCAGAAAAAGGTCCTTGAGCAGATAACCTTAATGAAACAGATGCTCTCACCACTTTCCACATATCCTTACACTCAACACATTGCCCAGTTTTACTGCTGGAAACAGTGTCCTGGAAATGGTGCTCCTTCACTGCCAACACAGGCTATTCTTTTAACTCTTGGTCTGCTATTTCTTGTGCTGCTTTCTCACACATTTCCATTGGTATATCAGTCATGGCAATTTTAATATTTATGCTAAAAATCTGAAATCGTTTCAACAGGGGTATTTGGGGCATGGCTGCAGGACTATTAAAAACTTAAGGAATCCTTACAGAAAGGATCAAGCATGGGGGAAAGGGGGATGTGTAAGAACAATGAGAGAGAGAGAAACAGAGAGGCAGAATAAAAGGGGCTGGTGACATATAACCAAGGTCCAGTCAGGACCAGGGCTCATAGCTCATACATTTAAGGTCTGAAGAACAGACTACAGGGCTTGGAGGTTTCAGTGACAGCAACTGAGGAGACTGGCATGCAGGGAAAGTCTGGGTGCCAGCAACTGGAAAAGGAGCTGCAGGTCACAGGGCTTACAAATGTAGTCAGCAGATGGAAAGACCTGTGGGCGTGCAAGAGGTCCAATCGACAGAAATTTTAGGGACCTTGGTCTGTTTATATTTTCCCATAGTGGATTTTTGCCAATGTGCATGAGGGTATGGAAGCGTAATTTCAAGCTGAACTAGTCAGAGCAGAAAGAAAACCTGAGACACTTAACCAACAACATACCCAGTAGCAAAACATATGACCCAATGCTACTACAACCATGTGTCATCTGTGTACAAAAAAAAATATCAGTCAACAATCAGATTATCTGTTAAAAGTCTTGGTCAACTTTCTCCAGTTTATGCTGAGTATAAGATTATAAGACAACAGTTGATAACTTTCATGGGTACCTTATATTACACAGACCTCAGCACACTACACTACCCATAATTGTTCAATACCCTTCAGACTGTACTAAAATTTTGTTTCTTGTAGCAGGCAGTTAATAACAACCTGAGACATTACAATTATGTGATTCAATTAAAAAACTTATTCAGAGATAGTACAAACATCAAAAAAAAACCCAAGGAAAAAGTATTCCATGGAACATAGCAATGGACCTGATCCACAGTCCTACAGCTATAGATTCACACCCTGCAACACAGTCGCAAGAGCCATGCGACTTGCAGTCACAGCCAAAAGCACAGCAGGACAGAGGCCATTCTTCTCACCAGGAATGAGATAACACAGAAAAACACCATGCCACATATCAACAACTGGAAGTGTTAGGTACAGAAAAGCCTGCATTTGCCATAAACAGCATCTAAACCAAGCTCAAAGAGATTATCCTGAAAGACAAAAAAGTGCATTTTCTGCAAGCACCATGGACTCCAAACATTTGGAAGAGCCACGCTTCACAAGGAGTTTTAAAATTCCAGTTCTCCACAATATAAAGCAACACACCAACATCAGCAAAAGAAATGTCACTTTTCAGAACAAAACAATATTTTCCAAATTGCATTTGATTGCTTGATGCAACCAAGCACTTATTGCTAAGTGGTAATGCTCAGTGGAAAAATTATGTTCACTTTTGACTTAACAGCTGTAAGCATGAGAAAGCAATTTCTAACACAAACTCAGAAAATTTGCAGGCAAAAAGGCATTAGTAACAGGGATCAGATTCATCACAAATTAACATCTCCTAATATTCTATTCAGAAACCTACAGACGAAAGCTTTTCTAATACTAGCATCAGACTCCTTTATATGGGAATATCCTTGTCTCTGTAGTGTAGTTCATGTATATAATTGAAATATACATATATATATTTGAAATATACCTACAAATATACATCTGTAGCTCATGCTTTTTAGATGTATTACTATGATAGAACAGGTCAGCTAACGATAAAGCACAGTCCAAAGATGCTTTCTTGGGTGGAATGACATTTTTTAGAAGATAGCTACACCCCTATGCTACAGCTGCAGATTTTTACTTATCACACTTTATGGAAAACCGTGACATGCAGAGCAACCATGAAATGCACTTCAATCTCTGAAGACTTTCCAAGTTCCCTCCAAGTTCTAAGGCACATTCAAAGACCTGTCTTCCATCTTCAGTAGTTATACCTCCTTTCACAAGTATTGTTCTCAAATCATTCAACACCTAATAATTACTAAATGGAGAAAAGGTTGCAAACTATGAACTGAGTATTACCTGAAGTGCAAATTGAGAAGTTAATTGCATTTCAGTCACAGAGAATAACAGTAATCTATCACCAGCACGTACTAGAAGAGCTCTTTGGCATACCTCAATTTTATGGAGACCATTTATACCCCAGCAATAAGACATATTACTAGCTTCAAGATCACAGGATTGTTTTTTTTAAAGTGTATCTGTGATAATGCCTTTCTTCTTTGCTAATTTGTGAAGTTTCCTGTATACTATAAGTTACATTACAGAATCACAGAATGTTAGAGATTGGAAGGGACCTTGAAAGATCATCTAGTCCAATCCCCCTGCCGGAGCAGGAACACCTAGATCAGATCACACAGGAACGCATCCAGGCAGGCTTTGAATGTCTCCAGAGAAGGAGACTCCACAACCTCTCTGGGCAGCCTGTTCCAGTGCTCTGTCACCCTCACTGTTGTAAAGAAGTTTTTTTCTCATATTCAAGTGGAACCTCCTATGTTCCAGCTTGCACCCATTGCCCCTTGTCCTATCACTGGATGTCACAGAGAAGAGCCTGGCTCCATCCTCCTGACACTCACCCTTCACATGTGTATAAACATTGATTAGGTCACCCCTCAGTCTCCTCTTTTCAAAGCTAAAGAGACCAAGCTCCCTCAGCCTTTCCTCATAAGGGAGATGCTCCATTCCCTTAATCACCTTCGTGGCTCTGCGCTGGACTCTTTCCAGCAGTTCCCTGTCCCTCTTGAACTGAGGGGTCCAGAACTGGACACAATATTCCAGATGAGGTCCCACCAGGGCAGAGTAGAGGGGGAGGAGAACCTCTCTTGACCTACTGACCATCCCCCTTCTGATACACCCCAGGATGCCATTGGCCTTCTTGGCCACGAGGGCACAGTGCTGGCTCATGGTCATCCTGCTGTCCACCAAGGCCCCCCAGGTCCCTCTCCCCTACACTACTCTCCAACAGGTCAGTACCCAACTTATACTGGAACCTGGTGTTGTTCTTGCCCAGATGCAAGACTCTACACTAGCTCTTGTTAAATTGCATGAAATTTTTCCCCACCCAAATCTCCAGCCTGTCTAGGTCTCGCTGAATGGAAGCACAGCCTTCTGGCATGTCAGCGACTCCTCCCAGTTTTGTATCATCAGCAAACTTGCTGAGGGTGCACTCTATTCCCTGATCCAAGTCGTTGATGAATATATTGAATAGCACAGGTCCCAATACCGAACCCTGGGGGACTCCACTAGATACAGGCCTCCAACTAGACTCCATCCCACTCACCACAACTCTCTGGCTTCTGTGGGAGATGGTGTCAAATGCTTCTTCCAATTAGCATTACCAATGCTTCCACTCATTAAACTATCTTCCTTGCAATTCCTTGTTGTGGTTTTGTGTGCAGGGTTTTGTTTGATAGCACGGGAGGGGCTACAGTGATAGCTCCTGTAAGTAACTGATAAAGTTCCCCAGGCTCCAAGGGGTTGGGAGGGAGGCTGCGTGGGAGCACTACAAAGATGGCCCCTCTGAGAAACTGCTGGAAGTTCCCCCAGCTGTTGGCTGGACCTGCCCCTGGCCAGGGAATGCCCATCAGCATATATACATATTGAAGGGGAGGCACAGAACAGCAAGGGGGGGGGGGGGCTGTTCACCTGCTGCCTGCCCAGCCCCCACCACGGCCCAGCTGACCCAGCGCAGCCCCCACCTGAGGGCCGTGAGTTCCTCAGGAGCCAGTGAAAGAACCTGCGGCAGAGAGAGGAGCGGGGTGTGAGAGAGACAACTGCGCAGACACCAAGGTTAGTGAAGAGGAAGGAGAGAAAAGAGGTGCCAGAGCAGAGATGCCTCTGCAGGCCGTGGTGAAGAGCTGGTGACGCACGTTGTCCCCATGCAGCCCACGGAGAGCAGAGCTCGCCTGCAGCTCATAGAGACGTAGCCATGGAAGGGCCCCACGCTGGAAGAAGGAACTGTGCCCAAAGGAGGCCATGAATATGTGGAAGAGCCCCACACTGGAGCAGTTAGTGGAGAACTGCGGCCCGTGGGAAGGACTCTCCCATGAGAGGGACCCCATGCTGGAGCAGGAAAAACTGTGAGGAGCCTCCCCTGAGGATGAAGGAGCAGCAGAGACAACACAGGATGGACTGACCACAACCCCCACTTCCCCATTCGGGAACAAAGCCTTTGGGCCCAGGAAGAAGGGAGGGGGAAGGGAGAGGTGCCTTTTTAAGATGGAGTTCTCTTTCTTATTATCTTGCTCTCCTTTTGATTGTTAACGAATTAAATTGTTTTTGTGTTTTTCCCAAGTCGAGTCTGTTTCTTGCCCATGACCATAAGTGGTCAGTGAACCCTCCCTGTCCTTGCTTCAGCCCACAAGGTTTTAAAAAGAGGCTGCCATGGTGCTTAGTTTACCAGGTGGCCTTAAACCACAACATTCCTCCAAGTATAAAATGCTACAGCTTTTTTGGTTTACATTTTCACTGCACGTTGCAGTTTCAGAACTGTTGAGAGCTTAAAACTCTCATGATCATCAGAAACACAAATAATAGTTAGAAAGATCCTAGTAATATCTAGCAATCAAGTGTGTGAAAAAGCAAAAATCCATTCCTTGTCAGCAATGGCAAAGTACTAGAGTCCTTTGAAAAACTGTGGCTGCAACAGTGTAAGTAGAGCTATGCAATACTCTTAGTGGCAAAGAGAGGTTGAGAAGTTTAAATTTTTCCCAACCCTATTTCCACATCTTCAATTGCACTGCTGTTGCTACTTACGGTGCTTCAGGATGAATCAGACTATAGATGATAAAATAGCTTCGATATTTCCAATTTTTTTTAAGAAAAGACCACTTACTTCATCAATCTTGTGGGTTCCTTCAGACAGATGTTTAGCACCCACTGGAAAAGCAGGAGCTCCTTATTGGTCTTTGCTCCTAGAAGGGAGAATAGCCATTAAGCTGCAAGTACTACTTTTATCAAAGCAGCAATTATCTATACCAACAATATCACTGGACAGTCTCCTATGTCCCTGATTACTAATTATATATCAGAAGATCTCCTGGCAGGTTTTGAAGTCCAATTTGCTGTGAAGCAACAGCTTCCTTTCATTAGTGCCCAGTATCAGTTCATGAAGGCAAAGAAGAGCAATCACATAACGCTACCAACCATAATGTGCGTTTTCACCATTTTTTTTTTCTTTCCTTAAGAGTGACCACCGGGCTCCACAGTTTCTCACAAACCCTCACAAGTCAGGCTTAGCAAAGCATGAGCTGCTCTAGGAATTAAGAGAGCTGAATGGCACCTTCTTGGCCTTCTGTTCCCTTTACTCTTTCTTTGCTATCTTTAACCTTCCTGCCTGACCCCTTTTAAATTAGCAGGTGATGGGGGGGAGTATTGATCTGCCTCATGTGCCCCCTTGTTAATTATTAGTCATCAACAAAGAGAAGAAGAGCTCAATATCAAACTAACAGGTTAATTATTGCATTGATTAGGACCAGGAGAGACTACAGACCTGTGGAAAAAAAAAAACCAAATCACACATGTCTCCAACCCACTGATACCTTGTCCATGGTTGCAGCAAATGAGCAAGCTGAGCACATACAGGATTGAAGAAACCACTTCCCCCATTTGCAACCCACAGACAAAAGTCAACAGACCCAGGTGGTGGCTCAGAAGGTCATAGTATGCAGCTCAGCTGCTACATTATGGGCCTGCCCAGGTTCACCACCACACCTCTACTCCAGAGGTGATGAAGGTAACAGAACATGCTCATTTTTGATCACTTTTCACACACACACACACACACGCACACACGCACGCACGCACGCACACACACACAGAGAGCAAGGAAGAGCTGGGAAACATTGCTTTATGCAATTTTTAGAAACAGATATAAAAATATTCTATTACCAAAACACATTTGCCTGCAGAAAACATGTAAGTCAGCAACTTGCTAGCTTTCAAAAAAAGGCAGTGTTTGAAGAACAGCCTCGTGCAGATCTAAGTATTTTACTGATCTACAGTTAGTTTTGTTGAAGAGTAGTAGGAAGGGGGAGGAGTGAAAAAGCACTTCTGCTTTAAGTAGAAAACAAAACTGAAATGACAGTTCTTCAAAAAGCCTGGCAGACTGATGAAGTGGAGAAACAGTTTTAGCTATTAGTAAGCAAGAAAGCAAAACATCCCATAAGAGACTTGATATGAAGCATGCTGTAGAGGTTTTTTTCTGCCAAAATATCAATATACTATTTCCTGAAACCAAAATACTGTTTAAGCTTGAACTACAAAGAGAGCTTCATCTTTTAACTTTGAAGCAGCACCCGACTCAATGCAGTGAGCCACATGAAAACAGTGAACTAAGGGTTCCTGACAAACACCTTCAGAACTACCTCAGCATGCTGGATAAGACTTTGCTGTGAGACTCAGAGGAACTTTTATACTGGCACAGCTGTTGAGAGTAAAGGATTTACTTTTGTGGACAGGAATGTGAAAAATAAGGGACCCACTACAGTCATTAGTGATAGGACCATAGGGAATGGTTTCAAGCTACGTCAGGGGAGATTCAAGCTGGACATGAGGAAGTATTACTTCTCAGAAAGGGTGGTCAGGCACTGGAATGGACTGTCCAGGAAGGCGGTGGAGTCACCGACCCTGGGTGTGTTCAAGGAAAGACTCCATGTTGTGCTGAGGGACATGGTTTAGTGGGAGCTATTGATAATAGGTGAACGGTTGGACTGGATGATCTTTTAGGTCTTTTCCAACCTTGGTGATTCTATGATTCCAAGTCTTGTAGGACAAATTTATTGTAAGTCAAGAGCAAGCAGCACTGGGCAGCACAGGGGATTGCTCCACAAAAAAAAACACGAACGCCCTCTGGCATCCTGTTCAGCCTTTTATAGTGCTAATTATTACATAATTACTAGATTTCTCAATACACCTATACATACGCATTATCAATCCCCACTTCACATGTAAATGACATGTAAATGTTTCCCCCCCTCCAGGCAAGCGCATTAGCTTCTGCTGGTGGTTGTCAGGGGTCCTGAAGATGAAGTAAGACATCTTCCTCACTGCTGAACTTTTTACCTCAGTTCCTTGCACATGCTTTGGCTCCCTTCCAGACTGCAACACTGGTCCTAGCCAGTTAAAGCCCCTCTTTCTTATCAGGGATACAACTTGTAGCTATCCCCCCTTGAGTAACAAATCAGGGACCAGTCCTTCGTCTTACCAGGAACTATTGCTGCAGGCCTTCTGTAGCAGGCCTTCTTTTGTACACAAATCCTACCCCGATTTCTCACAGGAATATAAAAGTGATCATTAACACAAGTCTGCTATCTCTGCCAGGAACGTCTACCTAAATGTTTTGGGGCACTGGCTAGTTAATTCAATGAAATCAGGTGATAAGAGCCCAGTATTTTTTATGTTAAGTTTTACTCCCATCATTCTCACAGGCAACCACTAGAAAATATTTACCAGGAGTCCAGATGAGCTGGGTTTGTTTTGTTATACTTCTAAGTCTTCCCAGGAGGCTAGTTAAGGGGAGGGAAAGAAGTGACATTACCACAGAGCTCCTAGAAAGAGTTGAGTCAATCTCATAACAGCTTCTAGGAAAACAACCTCCAGCATTCCTATGGGCTTCTGAAGCACATCCAGTGCTGGGAAAACCTGCTCACATTCTAGCTGATGTCTCTAGTTTTCACCAATACCAAGCACACACGAAGCACATTTCCCCAAGCATAAATAGCAAGTTGATAAAGAAGTGTTGATGAGCTACTTGCCTTTTTCCTCACATTTCCATCTGCCTTTGGAGACGCAATAAGCTAGGTAATTCTTTCAAGTACAATGCTCAGACAACCTAAAGCAGAAATAGCAAGCTATACTTCTTTTAAAACCGTCTTTTTTCTTTAGTTATGTAAAAATTTTGTCAGTTCAACCACAACACTCGACTGCAGGTGTCCCTCTTATGCAAGGCCGAACATCAGCTCCTTACAGGAGACCTTGTGATACCTCTCTGAGAGGCTGAGGCAAAAACCTCTGTCAAACGCTGGACTTCCACAACAGAGCTTAAACACAGGGGTCTCAAAACACCTGGTCTTCTGCACACTGCGAGCCCACAACCTTGAAAGCTATTACTTCTTTATATTTTTTAAATAATATTTTTCAGTCCTATCTCCCTGAATTGCCAAACCCTGTGAAGACAGTAAATTAGCTTCTGCTGAAGGCGATCGGGGAGAGGTATGTTGCTGGAGGCAAACAGTTCGGCCGGAAAGCGCGCCTGCAGACCGCATTGTGCTCGCTCGGCCACTCGCAGGACGTTTAATCGATGTCAATCGCTTCTGCGAAACGAGCAGCCAACGACCTGCCGGACCCCGGGCGCCGCGGTACCAACCCTCTCCACACCAGGTGCCCCCGGCCCAGCGCCGCCCGTGCCCGTCAGGACGCGACCGCCACCCGCCGCAGGAGAGGCCCGCAGGCGCCCCGAGAGACCGCCGCGGCCCCGCAGGGCCCTCGCCTACCGGCGGCCCCGAGCGGCTCCGCCCGCGGCCTCCCCCGCTACCCCAAGGAGGAGGCAGGAACGGCCTCACCGGCCCAGTCCGAGGAGACAGCATCGCCGGCTCCGCCACCCGCCCCGAGCCCCGCAAGAGGGACGGCACGGTCCTTAGTGGTTCTCCGCAGCCACCGGGTCGCCGACCCCGCGGACGGAAGAAGGTATAGCCCCCGCCACGAGTACCTCATGCCTCCATCCCGCTCCCTTCCCTTCCCTTCCCCGCTACCGCCCATCCTCACCGAGCCCGGCGCAGCCGGCCGGAGAATCGCTCTCCGCGCAGCGGCTGTTGCCTCCGGTGAGCAGCGGAAGGAAACCGCGGCTGCGGCGACCACAGCCCGAGGCAGCAGCGGCAGGGTGGACTCCGAGGCCCGCCCCGGGGCGGGACCCTCCGCGGGGCGGGGAGTCAGGGCCGCCAGCAATAGGGCCCAGCCCCGGCCGGGTCGTGCTGGGGCCGCAGGTCTGGGGGCGCTGTGGGACCCTGAGGCGGCCAAGCCGCGCAGGCCCTGGCGGGAAGCAGAACGAAGGAAGCGCTGCGGCCGGCTGGTGCCGCCGAGGAGGGCGCGTTCGGCAGGCGGGAGCAGAAACTTGCCTGTGTCTTCCCCGGACTGCTGACAGAGAGCTGTGCAGCGCGATCACATTCGGCTTTCGGTTTCTCGAATCCCTCCAGACTGAGCCCGTCCCTGCTGACGCGCGGAAAACAAACTCCACAATCTAGCAGATCTCTGCTTTCCTTGGGGCGTAATTTTTGAAGCTTTCGTCTTATATCTCCGGTAGATTGACCTAGGAATAAGTTTACCAGTTGTTGTATTCCCACCTCAGATCCTGGGTCTAACGGTGTGTTTCGTCGCATCACGTCTCTCAACTGATCCAGGAATTCGGATGGAGACTCAGAAGGACCTTGTTTTACTGCATATAAAGCCGACCAATTCACCGTTTTGGGAATTGCCCTTTCCATTCCCTTGGCAATCCATTCCCGGTATGCCTGTAATCTTTCCATATGGGCTGATCTGATCGGTTCCCATTTTGGGTCCTGAAGGGGGAAGTACTCCTTAACATCTCCCCCCGTAATCTTATAATGGTCCTCAGCCAAATCTCCAGCCGTTTTTAAAACTAGCTGTTTTTCTGTTTCCGTTATATAATCTAATAAAAGTTGTATATCTCCCCAATCCGGATTGTGTTGTTTTATAATAAATTGGAAGTGTTTGGCAACACTATGTGGGTCACACCTATAGCTTTTTACAGCTTCCTTCCATGATTCCAAATCAGCAGTAGTAAAGGGTGTCCTTACTAACATTGTACCACCCTCCGGTCCTACAGCTTCCCAGAGGGGTGCCTGAAAAACAGTTGTAGCCATTCTTTGTCTAGTATGTGCGGATACCAGGCTATCGGGGGGGCCTTCCGAGTCGGCATCCTGATCCCGTGTCCGGGGGGGAGGCTTAAACAGATCATTATCATCTTGTTCTGAGGCTTGGTGAACCTTATCTACTTTCGTACATCTTTGTCCAATACTACATGACGAGCAACATCTCTTTAACTTACCCCTATTTTCCCTACTTTCCCGTTCAAGTGCAAGCACCATAGGGTCCTGTGGGGGTATTAACCCACAGTCCCTCTGCCATTCTAGGTGATTTCGCAAAGTAAAAAACATGTCTGCATACGACACTTCATCCCATTTCCCTTCCCTTCTCAGAAACAACATAAGCTGTAGCAAAGTGTTATAATCCAATGTTCCATTAAGCGGCCATTTGGCACCATCCTCTAGCTTATACAACGGCCACCACTGATTACAATATTTTATAAGGGTTCTTTTACTTTCCGTACCTCCACTCCCGGCGATATCCCGCCAGTGGGCGAGTATACAGGCAAGAGGGCTCTTTTTTAGTACCCCTCCTTGAGTGTTACCCATCTTATTTATATAACAGCGTTTGTTTAGTTAACTCTCAAGGCTTTCGCACTCACAGCCTCACGGCACAGAAATCACTCACAGCCTCATGGCACAGAAATCACTCACAGCCTTACGGCACAGAAATCACTCACAGCCTCACGGCACAGGAATCACTCACAGCCTTACACTCACAGCCTTACGGCACAGAAATCACTCACAGCCTTACACTCACAGCCTTATGGCACAGAAATCACTCACAACACTCTCGCCACAAAACACAACAAAGCAAGTAAAGGCCTTAAATTACCCTTACCTGTGGCCACTCCGTTCGGCCAACAGGTTCCCAACTAGAGCCCTAAAACCCAAAAGGTCCCAGACCTTTAAACCTAACGACCGCTCTACCGGTCCGTGGCGAGATTACTGCCTCGGGCTCACCCAACCTGCGAATTCGCGTCCTTACCTACCCCGGGACTATGCTGCACGCCAGATGTCTCTGCGCGATTTACCAGCTGCCCGCTCCGTGGAAAACCAGGAACATACCCTTTAGTCCGCTTCTATGGATGGTCGTTGTCTGCCCCCGTGGTGAGCGACCGGTGGCGGAGGCTCCTCCGAGGAAAAGAACACCCGGGGCGCGCCTAGGAGAGTCCGCCAGTCAGTTGATCCCGCAGCCGAGCAGAGCACGTCCCATCTGGGGTGCCAAACTGACGCGCGGAAAACAAACTCCACAATCTAGCAGATTGTAAAGTAGGTATGTTTATTCAGCGCTGGGCACACAGGGGATCGCTCCTCCTATTGTGTGCACCCTTATAGCACCGCTGTCTTTAATTTATAGAGCAAATGATTACATATTCATAATATTTCGCAATACGCCTATACATATGTATTACCTATCCCCGCTTCGTATTTAAATTAGCATTTCCATAATCTCCTCCCAGCTGAGTCTGCGCATTGCCTCCTGGTGGTGGTCGTTGGGGTCTTTGGGGATGAAGTAAGACTCTTCTTCCTCGTGTCCGATGGTTAACCCCATACTTCGCGCAGGCTTAGTTGCTTGTTGGCTGTTATCCAAACCGCAGACCCAGTCCTAACTGGTTTTATGCTGATAAGACCCAGAAACTGTATATCTCAGCTCATCCTGCTATGCAAACCGTCTGTTTTTCGGTAAACTATCAATCAAGGCAAGGACACCTTATCTCAACTCTTTCCCTCGTCATTCCCTTCTTGCTATTCCCATATTAACCCTTACCTCCCCTGTTCCTATCTAGGCCCCGTATCACCTGCCTGCCCGCGTCCACCACCCCCGGCCCCCCGCCCTCTCAGGTCCCCGAAGAACTGCCGCAGGTTCCTGCTTCAGGAGCATCACGATTTCTAGGAAAGACGCAGTGGTTCTGTCACCCCCCACACCGTCAGTGGGGACCAGCTGGGACTTCCAAGGGGAGCCTGCAATTAGAGAAACTGGGAACTAATAAATATAAAGGCTCTGTAGTAAAAACAAGGTAGATGAAAAAAGAAAACCAGTTAAGATAGTTAAGCAAGAAAATACATGTGAGCAGTACTGTACTTAAACAGAAATTTCACATCACAAAATTACCAGAAGGCTATGATCTGTTTAAAAGGTCTAAGTTTAAGCCTTAAACAGGAGACAAGCCTATACGGAATAGATCTTACCTTAGGTTAGGTATTGTGAGTAGCAGTTAGGGGAACAAATCTCATTATGTAACTGCATGGTCAGGGAAAGTCATTCTTATTAATCTTTATAAACGAGCTGACTCTGCTCGCTCACACAAGTACTGGGATGAGTGTCTCCAAGCAGGCTGGTGTGACATGTAGGATAAGGGTGTCCTGTCGGCTCTGTGGGTGAAGGCAAGGCTTCTTTTGGATATCTGTGCAGTAATAGCGAAGACAACGGTAGTTTCCTTGAGAGGTTTGATTGAACAACAATTTATTTGAAAGATGTAAACTGTAGTGGAATTACAAAAGATAAGTTACTTGGCAAAGAAAATTTACAACAATACCATTTCCTACTGACAACAGTGAAACTTACAATGATATGACAACTACCAGCAATGTAATGATATCACTATTACCAACAACATCACAACTACTTATCACTATTAAAAACCCACAATCGCTTATCAACACATAAAACTTGCCATCACAGCATTAACCCTTTCGACCAATCGGGTCGGTTGTTGTACAGACCCTATATTAGATTAACTTTGGCCGAACTTTCCTTGTTAGCCTCTCAGAGGTAGGGGAGGTCAAGGTATGCTTCTTCGGAAGGGAGGCAATCTCCTTAGCAAGGGAATGAGACTATTAGGCATTCCATACTTCCTCTTATTAGCAAGGAATAGGATTTAGTGGTCCCCAGCTAGACAATGTACGGTACATTGGAGATGTTTGAAACAAACCATTTCCTTAGAAGGCCTTCAGCAGATCATTCCCTTCCATCCTTTTTCAGGGCCTTTAACAAGCAATTGCAGTCTTTAGAAGCAAACCACTTCCTCCTTTGGTCCCTTACAGTCTCCAAGCACGCTGGTGTGACATGTAGGATAAGGGACTGGCATGCAAAGGAAGACATGGCAGCTGCAGTATGCCCCAAGTTCCATTTCATTGCTGAAAACAAACTGCTTTCCGATAGGCCTTGTAGTCACTCCTGTCTGTTACTAATAAAGTTTGAAGATTATGTAGGATGTTTTAGCTAATCTTAGGTAATCTGGTTGTCAAGGAGACTGCAGGAAGAACTGAAACAAGAAGGGGTATCCTGAAGAGCAGAATGTTCTAAAAAAACATGCGCTTTGTTAGGTTTGTTTGTCATTAATCAAGGCCTTTCTGTCAAATAAGCAGGAATCATCTAAGGGAGAACCGAACCAAAGAAATTAACTCAACAGTCAGAGTTTGTAACTGTTAAGCAGGTATTCCTTTATTTACAGCCCTGGGGAGCACTGGGGATAGCTCTGCCTTAAGTGCTCCAATGAACGAGTAAAATTGCAGAGAATATGTGTTGCAAACTTATACATATTCAGTGAATTCCTTTGGATTATTTTACATAAGCATAAGATTTCCTGGAACTCATTAATATACGTCCTTTTGCTCATGTGCAGAGGTTCGTTCTGGCGGTCTTCAGTGGTCCACCAGTCTTCATCACTTTGCCTGCTAGTTGAACTTCCTTCTGATTCTGCACAGTGGTGTCCCTTTTTCTCAATTAGTTTTCTTGTCTTCGTACTCTTACAAGGTTGACTAGTTTCTTTGATTAGTGCTTGCAGGTGTTCTTCCTCACCTGATTGTTCTGTTCCTAAACTATTGTAGTTACGGCTAAATATTTACTACCCTAAGACACCTTATGACCTTCCATCTATTGGCTAGCTACACAACATTCCAGAGTTAATTTAAAATTTTACAATAATTCAGCAGCTTTCCTTCAGAACTTTGAAGTGATTAAATTACAGTGTGAGCAACTGCCTGTGGAAGACTGATAAAACCTACCAAGGAAGCACAAAACTGTGAAAAAGGTAATTCTAACAGGGGTAGATCACGACCCCTGACTCACAGATCATCCACCCCAGACCCAAAATGAGATGATACTGAGCATGCACAATAATTTGCAAGCTCAGTGAGAAGACCTTAGCCAATCCCTGTGTAGAATAGTAATGTGTATGTATTAGAAGGAGGAATATGTTACTATTTTGTGTATAAGTAGACGATGATTTGTAACCAGGGTGTTCTAGATTTGGGTATTTACCACCCGTCACCCATCTCTGTGCAGAAATGCAATAAAACAATATCTCAACTCTGTGTGCAGATTGACTTGAGAGCCCAGTTTTGGGGTAACAGTACAGATAAGCATTTGAAGTCAAGCATTACAGTGATCTACTTCCATGCGATTCTTAGGAAATGTTGCTGAATCAATGCTGTGCTTTTGCTTTCCCTTTCTAGTTACCTCTGGCTCCAGGCCAGTTGTCACCCAACTGTCTGGTGGCAAAAAGGTTCTTTTAAAGATCATTGGTAGAATGAGAACTGGCCACAAGTTTGTAGTTATAATTAGAGTTTTATTACTATAGAAAGATTTTAGCAATCAATGTAGCTGATCGTTACACAGAATTTCTAGCAATTGGCATAGCTTTCCTATTACCTAAAGTTTCAGTTAACTCGAGTTTTTAGTCAGTTTGACCCCCCCTGCTGATCAGGTCACATCAGCAGCAGCAGCAGCGGCGGTGGCAATGGCGGCAGCAGCAGCAGCAGCAGAAGAAGGAAGAAGAGGAAGAGGAGGAGGAAGAGGAGGAGGAAGAAGAGGAAGAAGAGGAAGAAGAAGAAAAAGAAGAAAAAGAAGAAAAAGAAGAAAAAGAAGAAAAAGAAGAAAAAGAAGAAAAAGAAGAAAAAAGAAAAAGGAGGAGAAAGAGGAGAAGGGAAAGGGGAAGGAGAAGGAGAAGGAGGAGGAGGAGAAGGAGGAGGAGGAGGAGAAGGAGAAGGAGAAGGAGAAGGAGAAGGAGAAGGAGAAGGAGAAGGAGAAGGAGAAGGAGAAGGAGAAGGAGGAGGAGGAGGAGGAGGAGAAGGAGAAGGAGAAGGACGGTCT
>WKFP01012503.1:0-20479 GCA_011057875.1 Pterocles orientalis
CAGTCCTCCTTGTTGAGCTGGGGAGTTTTCCTGAACCTGCAAAACATCCATTTTATTTTTTATTATACATTGATCTCAGTTACATTAAGCGACAAAGTTAATCTTTACACTTGATTCAATATTTACCTTTTTGAGTTGACCCAGAGCTGAGATACCAAATGACAGACCTCAGGAAGCAATCCACAATTGTGAACTTAACTTTTATAGAACTATGAACAACTGGTGTCCTAATTAAGGTGTAAAAAGCAGGTATCAGACCCCATACAAGGCAAGTATTGTGATGCAGAGTCTGCAGCATGGACTTATTAAATATTGAGGACTTTGGAAAAGGGCTTAGTTTTCCAAGTGCTGCTTCAGGATTTTCTTCCATGCTACTAATAACCTGAGTACATCGAGAGTCCCCAGTTTTTAACATTTTTACACAAACACAATTTACAATTAGGTTCCCACAATTTACAGCACATTAGAATAGAAACTCTTAAGAGAATATGCTACAAACACATGGCTAACCACAAGTACTAGTCAAGAAGATTGCCATCACTTACAAAAGATTCATAAGGAATAAGAGTTGCAACATCTCGATTTCATCGTAAGCAAGTTATCTTTTATATATAAGCAAGAGGTAATAAAAAAATATAGAGAATAGCTATTAAAACACTTCACACCAGGAAAAAACCACCAGAAATTATACAAAACTTGATATACACAGAATATATGAGAGTATACCCACTTCAAGGCATACTAACACAGCAACATGATATTAAGGGAACCATTGCAAACATGCTAACAGTTTATGCTGCTTGTAACTTTACTTGTTGTGAACTCAGCAGTACAGCCCATAACATGCAATATATTTGACTCCTGAAAGCCACCCCACAACTTAAATGCTCAGTTAAAACCCACACATGATCTAAACTAAAAAGTTAACTGCTAGCAAAGTTAAAACTGTTACATCTTATATTTGGTCTTATGTTACCAAACCGGCTTTTTTTTTCTTTTAAATAAAGTTGCAATGGTACTGGGGCTTTTGCTGGCATAACTGTCTATGCAAGTTATAAAATATACATAAGTAATAGTGTAGTTACTTCAACAAAAACTCTTAAAGCAAAAAAAAACCCCCAAACTTTATTTTTAAACAGTCAAGACCAACCACTGTAACCACAATAGGAAGTATTAACTTTCATCACAACCCTAAACTGCATCAAAAGCCAACAGCCAGCTTCTATTCAACCAAGCTGAACGTTAAAAAACGTTTCTCTACCTCCCAATTCTAAATAATATGCAAGAAGCTTTTCAATGAAACTATCACGCAACACAATGTCAAGGATGAAAGTATACACAAAAAGAAGTGCAGGGAAGTTATTACAGAGCTCATGACATTGTTCAGATGTCTAAAAGCCATAAATTCCCACACAAAGCTGTAAGTCGCAAAAGAAGCCTGCAGTATTTAGTTTTCAAAATAACACAACATCAAAAGTTGCACAAATTCCCTCAAAAAATTACTGTCTCCTATATATTGTAGGTCACCAAAGTCATCCTCCAGTACAGAAAACTGAGCAGTATCCTGCACTTAACATGAAAGGAGGAGGCATTTCATGACAAATGGTCATTTCTGATGGAGTTAATTCAGGGACCCTGACAAAAGCAGATTACATACAACACTGGTACCCTAACCACATCTGGGGATGTTCAGAAACACAAACTGCCGATGAAGTGGAAAGCAGCATGCGGCAACAACGCTTCCTCTCTTATTTCAGGGATGAAGACCAACAACTAAATGAAAAGACAACTTATGTAACAACTGTTAACTTATCAGCAATACCTCTCCCTATCTTTAAGCTCCAAGATATGGATTTAAGCCAACATACGTACAGACAATTTGCCAGACAGAGGAGTTAAAACAAATTTGCACCTACACACAGCGCTGTGAGGCGCAGCCCCTTAGAGCAGCTTCCAGTGCTAAAAGGGGGCTACAGGAGAGATGGGGAGGCTCCTGATCAGGGGGTGTAGCCATAGGACAAGGGGTAACAGTTTTAAGCTGAAAGAAGGAAGATTTAGATTAGATATTAGGAAGAAATGTTTTCCTGTGCAGGTGGTGAGACACTGGCCCAGTTTGCCTACAGAAGCTGTGGATGCCCCATCCCTGGAGGGGTTCAAGGCCAGGCTGGATGAGGCTTTGAGCAACCTGGGCTAGTGGGAGGTGTCCCTGCCCATGGCAGGGGCTTGGAACTCGATGATCTTTCAGGTCCTTGCCAACCCAAACCATTCTGTGATTCTATGAAGCCGCCGGGGCGGGGTGAGGCCGCGCCGGGCGGGTACCGGGACCGGTGCGGCCGCTCCTCCCTGCCGCCGTGGCAGTTCCCTGAGAAGAACCAACAGGTGGGGACCAGGGAGCCCGCGGCCGCCCCCCGCCCCGCGCCCTCTCCCCTGCCGGGCCCGGCCTCCCTCAGGAGGACGGGGGGGGAAGCGGGACCCCGCGGACACCGCCTCAGCGCCCACCGCCCCTCACGGCCCTCCCCACCATGAAACCGCTCTTCAGCCGGGCGGCGGCCGCCTCACCCCGTGTACGTGGAAGCCCTCGGCGCCGCCGTCGGGGACCTCAGAGCTCGAGCCCAGCCCCATGCCCACCGCCGCAGGACCGGACGGGACGGAACCAGGCGCTCAGGCAGCGACTGCAGCAGCACCAAGCATCGCCCTCCCGCCTCTGCCTCAGCCAAGGGCGTCGCAGACCTGAGTAATCGAGCACCGAGCGCTGTACGCCCGAGCGGCGGAGGGGAAGAGAAGTTCCGCTCGACTGCGCTCCCTGCCGGCCTGGCGGTGCGCGAGCCGCGGGGGCTCTCCAGGGTGGGAAGCAGCCGAAGGGCTGCGGCGGGAGCGCTGAGGAGAAGCGGGGGCTGTGGGGGGCGCGGGGGCTTGTCAGGGCTCGGCCGACCCGCAGAGGGTCTGTGACAGCCCTGAGGGCGGCTGCGGCCACCCACGGCTCCTCGGAGGGAGGCAGAGAGCGAGGCGGCGCTGCCGGGGAGGGAAGGGCGGCGGTCGGGTGGTCCCCTCGCTCTCCCTCGGCCCTTGAGCTGGAGTATTTCCACCGGCTGAGGCGACTTGCAGCCTTAGAGCTGGAGCAGCAAATCAGTGGTCCAGTGTTGCTGTTTTAAAAGGCATAAGGAGCCTTGTGGTTAGGTTATTAAGTGGTGATATTTAAATTCCACCGAAATTTCCTATTTGATCCATTCTGGTTTGCTCAGCGTGAATTCTGATGCTACCTTTAACTCATTAATGGAAAAGTTCTGCAAGTTTTTAGAGTTATAGTAATAATTTGAAGCGTTATTATGTTAATATAGTTGAAAGTGCCAGTTATATTTCCTGCATGAGTACTTTCATTCCTGGATAAAAGCATCCATTTTAGTAAAACTCCTTAGTTATTACTCCCACCTCTGAGATATTTTTCCAAAGGATCCATCGACATAATTTCTGTGGTTCAAGTGCAATGCATAAAGACAGAAGGGGAAAAAAAGCTGCTTTTTCCATCCTCTGAGTTTGCTTCCAAGTAAAACTCTTTAATTCTCTATTTCTTCAAAATCTATTTGTGCTTGAAAGCCATACATACTGGCTCATTTATTTTTTTTTTTTGTCCAAAGACCAGGATATTCTCAGAAGTATAAAGTCTCTTTTTGTCCAGTTTTATCTCTAAGCTGTGATTGCAGATCTGTGTATTGTATTCATTGAGCATATGGTAGAAGTGCACATAAGAAAAAATAAAATTGTGTGAAACATTTTTCTGTGTTTTGTGCTACATATTTGGGAGCCTTATAATGATTTTTTTTCTTAAATTCCTTTTCTTCAGAACGTCTTTTCTAACAGGTGTGTCAATGAAGAACTGCAGTGTTGGCCATGTAATCGTATTTCTACAAATAAGAAATCTTTGTTCAGATATACAAAAAGTAGATGCCAGAGAAGAGAGTCTGATCCCATTGTATAAAACAAGTGCCAAGGAAATATAAGACCATAGGAAAAACACTCTTCAGGAATTATTTTCATTTGTGTTTCCCATGGAAGACGGTGAGGACGTTCCCATTCTCAAACCTTTCTTTGTAGGGAACTCATGAGATGGCTGCAGGGGACTAGAAAGTATCAAATACCCTATTGATAAAAAGATTCTAGTAGAGAACTGAAGGGGAGGACTGTAAATCAACAAAGTAATAGAAGCTACAATAAATTGTAGTTTTAGTGAGTACATATTCTTGGGAAGAGTCAACGTGGATGTGATAAAAAGGGATGTCCTGTCTCAGACGTTTGTTCAAGTTCCTAAAGGTGTTAACAAACATACAGAAAGCAGGGATCTGGTTGCTTAGATTTCAAAAAGTCACTTATCAAAGCTTTATCAAGGGCTTTTAAGGATACAGTAAGATATCTTTATTTAGATGAGCAGTTAATAGATAAGAAATAGATGATGGGAGTGAGTGATCGCTGCTTGGAAAGATCATCCAAAGAGTTATCAAAAAAAACCCCAAAAAACCCAAAAACAGAACAGTTAGACCCTGCTTTTCTTCATATTCTGAAAGTCCCAGAAAAAAAGAGATAAGCAGTGACATGACAAAGTGTACTGATTTTGAGGAAATATTCGGAATAGTAAAACTAAGAAGCAATTGCAGAGCTGCAGAAGGATTTTGGAATATTAGATGGGTAATAAAACCACAGGTATGATTAAGTGTAGATAAACATAAAATTATAAGTGTGGGGGAAACTCCTGACTAATCCACATGGAAAATAGGGGGCTCTGAGCTGTCCGGCAACAGTCTGAAGTGAGATCTAGAGTTTACAAAGTGTCATTTCAGGAATCAGCAATAACCAAGAATCAAGCCCATTATTAAGAATTATTAGATCAGGAAAACAGCAGAGACTAAGAAAGAGAACGTTGTTGAATTACTGTATAAAGTCATAGTTTTCCCACATCTTGTCTTTCCATTAAAAAAAAAAAAAAGCAGAAATGGTTAAGCTTGATAAAGGGCAGCAGCAGTGATTAAAGGTGCCACTAGTTATCACAGAGGGAATGATTGAGTAAACCAGGGCTCTTCATTTGCAAGAGAGAAAATTGAATAGAGAATGTACTAAAAAAATCATTTGCGCTATGGAGAGGGTTGTCAGGAATTGAGTGTTTGCTCTCTTTTCAATTTAATATCCAGGGAACTGTTGAAACTATGAGGGCACACATTCAAAGTAAGCAGAAGGAGGTGATTTTCCATGTAACAGTCACTCAAGCCCTGCAGCTCTCTGCCACAGGAGATTGTGAAGCCAAGAGTTTATTTAAACTCAAGGAGGTGGTGGGCAAGTTCACTGAAGAAAAATCTGGGGAGGGCCAGTAAGTACATTTATCCAGGTTAAATTAGGAATTGTAGAATGAAACAAATCTGGGATCAATGTAGGTATGTTTTAGATAATATTTTGTATACATTGCTAAATATCACAGTACCAAAAACAGTGCAGCTGTTTCACTTGAATTAGTGAAAAAAATATAATCTGCCCAGGACCACTCATTTGCAACATATCTTTGTTTATTTAGAAAAATAATTTAGTTCATGTTTATTCAGCATTGAAGCAGTGCTTGTGTGTTCAACTTGTCAACTTACACGAAGCTCAGAGACTTCAGCAAATTATTAAACAGCATTGCACAGCACAACTCATAGTGATTATATTCTGGTACTCTCATGAAGAGCAATCAAGTTTTATTTTCGTGTAAACTACCTTGAAGATGATTCTGTGCTACACTAAATATTTATTCTGAATAGTTGCGTGGGTGTTTGTAGAACCTCAGCACAAGAGTATTGCAGACTAGAGGAGAACACAATCTAGTAGCTATTTCTTCTATTAGCAGTAATAAATTTTAGGAATACAAAGATCCTGAAAGACACAAGACACTTGCAGCTCACACGGGAGTGAGCTGAAGTCCCGTCCGAGGTAATTTACATTCGGTATCAGTGGAGAATTTTAAATTAGTTTTCAGTGTGCCTTTGTGCAAAAAATAATTCATTTTTAAAAGATGTGATTTCTAAAGGAGAAAAGCTTGTTATTTCACTTTCCAGTCTGGCAAATGCTGAACAATTTGTATTTCAGCAACACAATCTGAGAAACTGCCCACATGGGTGTTTCAAGGATTAGGAGGCTTGTTTCGTTTTACTGGTTTTATCATTACACGACTTTTAAATTTAACATATTTAGCACATTTTTCTTCAAATGTTTGGGTCTAGATTGTGAAGCTGTTTTAGAGCTGGAAAACAAAAGAAAGGAAAAATGCAGGGACTAATGAATTATATTATTCAGGAATGTTTTTACAGCTAATGGATAAAAATGATGAAGGACTGAATGCTGGACACGCCTCCTGGATCTCTAGAGGTAGTGCATAAGTGGTGTTTCATCCATAACAAGACAGACGTTCTCACTATTTAAAAAGTAAAATGAGATCATCAGACTTTTAGCCAAATATAAGAAAATATAAATATGCAAAAACAAACGTATACTGTACCTAGAATTATAATTGTCTAGATTGCATTTCTTGTTTACTATCAAACCTGGGAAAATTCATTGGTTTGTGGTTTTTTTTAGTGAATATTTCTACATTAATCCAAACCTCTTTTTCTGATGAAGAAGAATTGGTTTGGGTTTTTCTACAACAGGAAAATAAAATAGTGGTTGAGGGTAATACTGTTTCGTCAGGTCTACTTACATTTGGCTGTAACTTTAGAATTACTTTGATGTAATTATAAGCCAGAGGCAAGAAGTCTGGAATTAAAAAGCCTTCTGAACAGGTCTTACAGACTACTCCAGAAGCAAATTCTGACCTACTGAGGAAGAGTTTCAAGGAGTTTAAGAAGAGTTTCAAGCTGCTTCTTCCTGTATATCTGTCCATGATTCTTCTTCCATCATTAATATAATATACAAGAAACAGTCTTAATTTAAAAGAGTTTCTGAAAATATTCAGAGGGGACTATCCGGTCACATCTCTGACATTGCACAAACGTTACCCACCTGCACGTTGATGTAGCCAAAACTGGCGACTCCTTAACTGGTGGATGAAAATTGTTGTGAAGCTTCATAATAAATACTTTTTGAAACCTTGCTTTTTATATTTTATTCAGTTAATTGTGTATTGGACAGGGGAAAAAAGGATTGTATTATCGTTAGTAAATAGCTAAGAGTTATATTTCAGGCATTCTCCAAAATAGTTTGTCAACAGATGATTTTCCTTTTATAATAAAGTCAGTACATGATAAAAACCAGCTAGTTGGTAATGCAAGGTTAAAATCATTACAATTGCCAGGTCATTAGAAAGATATTATTATTGTTATGAGGCTTTAAGCCGCTAGAAATAATGCAGTGTTATGGCATTTTCACCCAACAATGACTGTATGAGGTCTTTGCTTTCGCAGACGCTGAATTTTGAAAGAAATGTCATTTGTCATTCATGGTAATGGAACTAAAACAATGTAATACAGAAGTGACAGATTCTGCAGAGTACTGTCAACTTTAAAAATGCTTATTTTTCAAATCTTTTTGTGTGCTTAGCAATTACAGCCTGTGTGCTATACCAGTCTTTTCTAAAGGCTCCTGTGGAAATGAAAGTTGAGATGTGAAGTGTGCACTGACTGTTCTAAAACACATTTAGATATGTAGATACAGTATAAAAAGCTGCAGCTGAGTTAGTTGTAGTTTCCTTTTTTCCAATCAGTGGAGAAAAACAGACCTTTCTCAGCTGTAGCTCTTATGATTAAGGATCTCTCGTCCCCATTGTACAAGTAATTGTTCAGTATGGCAGAAGAATTCTGTAGGGAGAATAAAGATCTTCAGCTTCTTTCAGAACTGTTTTCTGTAGAACTCATCGGAAATTATAAAGGAAGCGAACATTCAAATTCAGCATTTCAAAGGACTAAATGTTTTCAAATATTAACCATCTGAACTCCGTAAGCTTCAGAAGCAAGCATGCAATTCAGAGGAAATTCTGCAAGTGTGTTTAATTAGTTAGAAAAATCAAGAATTATTAAAAATGTTAATGGAAGATTAATTCTTTGCTCATTATCAGTACAGAATATTTGTATAATAACACACCTATAATAAATTTTAAGACTATCAAAGAAGCTGACCCTAAACAAGCAGTAATATTTTTGTCAAAATGGTTAGGAAGAGAAAATAAGCATTACTGAAGGCAGACTACAGAAATTCATTATTCACAAATAAGAGGAAAAGCACCTAGGAGATCAAAGCTCTTTCAACTGCATTTTCTTAAGGAGATTAATTTCCTCTCAAAACTCTGCAGATGATTTGCAGGACCTTTGTTGTCCTGAAAACGTGCTTTTGTCTGTCTCTTAAAGATGCTGAACTTACTTCAACAGATGCATTTTGTTGCTTGATCTGTTTTGGAAAAAAAGTGAATGGTTAGGCTTGGAAAGGACCTTAAAGATCATCCACATTTGTATATGAAGCATTCCTGGAAGAAAAAAACGTTGACATTATAGTCCAATGGCCGTGTCCTCCCCACAGGCACGGGTCGGGTTGCCCAAGTCTAGTTAATGTGTTATTTACGCAAAATGGAAGAGCTTCAGTGGGCAGGGACTGAGAGAGATTTGTCTTTTAATGCCAGTCCGGATTTTGGGATACAAATCTAGTGGTAGGAGAGTCGAACTGTTTCGGACCAAGAAAGGTGATTTAAAGGGAGATGTCTGCTCCTCAGAGGGATGCCCAAACAACACACAGATACAAAAAAAAACATGCTCTGAGAAAATTTCAAATATTGTTACAATTGTTATTGCATTTTCATTAATCTCTCATATACTTTTCATCATTTCCAAAAAAGGAACACGAGCGCAAAAAGGAAATACAGCCATGTTAGCCATTTTTGTACTGATTTATCCATTCAATAAAATGTATCATATTGAAAAATATTTAAAAATTCATGTGTAATATAGTGTAGTATCATAAAGCACCAGAATATTTGTATCATATTACAAATGTGAAAATCAGGTCACGCTTACAACAAAGTAAACTGCTCAGGTATGGTTTCCCACTCTCAGTAAAAGCTATTTTTTAAAGCCCATAAAATATTGGTTTGGAAAAACTCCCATTTGCATTTGTGAACACTTGATTCTCAGGGCCATTAACTGGCAGAAAATAGCATTGAATTAGATATGAATTCCATCGAGAATTTTTTTTACTTTTTCTTTTTTACTGAGAACTAATGGTATGCAATATATTACAAGCTTTAATGTCTAGCAAGCACATGCAGCTTCATTTAAATAGAACTGCTGTTAACATTTTCCAGGATTACACTGATTTTTGAAGAGTGGCTGTCGTATTTTTTCTATTTTATTTCCTCTGTGTTTCCTTTCGTAGTTTATTCATAGCAGAAATAATGTTCGCCCTGTCACTTCAGATAATTAATGATGCACAAGAAAAATCAGAAAGAATATCCTTTGCTGATTATTCAGAATTACTTGGATACTGCAATAGTTGTGCTAATGGGGAAATCTATCTTTGGTGTAATTATAAAAGTAGATGGAAATTTCGTTGGAAAAAATTGATCTACTCTGTCTTCTGTGATAGAACTCAGTAGAGAGAAAATGAGAGGCTCTTGGTACTTATTAAAATTGTTATCTAAATACTTCATTTTTAATTACTTATTTTCTCAGATAATACCAAATTTAACTCATTTGAATTTGGATGATTGATTGTCAAGATCCAACAGCTGCTTTCCCAGTCTACACACCAGCGCACTATTTTTACACGGAAGCATTAATAACAAAATTACTAGCACTATAGGTTGGCATCACTAATTATTTTGCTAGAAAAAGTCGTAGAAAATGAGTGAGGGAACGCAATAATGAAAATCAGAGATCTGTGTCCCCCAAATATAGTCTTTATAAGACACAAACAATACTCACTCTGTGCACACGGATGAAGATTGAAGGAATGTTTGCTTTTTTGTGGTTAATTGTGTGCCAAAGTGGTGACATTGATTCATTACAGTGACACCAAAAAAGGGATATGGATCTCTCGCTTCCTAGTAAGTGGAAATGTCCAACATTTTTCCAGAAGTTCTGATGTTGAGAGAAACAGATATTGTGGGGTATGTGCCTTCCTTATTACACCGGCGTGAATGGCATGGAAAGAAGAAATGAGGAAAAAATAGAGGAGGGTGCCACAGGTATCCCCTGTGCATTCTACTGAGAAAAAAATTTGTCTTGAGTGTGTGGATATTTGTACAGGAAAAGCACAGATGTGCGTATTGACAATATGCTTAGAGACAGATATAGAATATTAATGTTTAACTGTTCTTTTGAAAATGTCTTTTCATTTTAAAAATAAAGGAAAATGTAATACTTCTGAAAACTTCCATGCTTGAAGACCTGGAGTAGGATGCAAGCAGCTATAGGACAGGTATGCAAACAGTAACAGTTTAAGAGGAATTATTTCTAGTCTGGGAAACTGTGATTTATCAGCTAAAGGTGTTACAGAACTACTGCTTAGTGGCTATGGAGAATGTAGAAAAAGCTCTCTGTTTTTGTAGAAATGGCAAAAATTTGTAACCTCCATACGCATTTCTTCCTGTTACAATTGCTAATAGACCCCTGCTTTGCTTTTTCACCTGTTTTTTTTTTCTCCACAATGAATTGCATTTTCTTCTTAACTTTATACTAAAAGCTTTGAAATTAAATTAATAAGCATATTTAAATATTTATATATGAATGTGTTTGCTACTTTTTTCCATGCTGAGTAGGAACTAAAAAAAGACAGAACGAGGGTATTTGTTTTGTACTTTGTCCTCTTTGCTTAAGGTCAAAGTGAACTTTTCCAGTAAACACACTGGGTGAGCTTCTGATGTCATTAATTCTCAATTTTTCCATTGATTTCGGCAGAGTTAGGAATACCAGTATTTATAAGGCTTCCTAGACTATTTTTTTCTAAAGCGTTCAGTTTATTTGCATGTAGAAAATCAAACCCTGAACTCTTGAGAGTTACAAAAACTGTGGATTTCAGTAAACTGCTTCCTAGCACAAGTTACTTAAAAAACTAACACAAGAGACTGAGTGATGTACTGAATGTTCTGCAGAAGCTGGAGGCAAGTTCAAGCTACTCTGCTGTTAAAAGTAAATAAAAAATCACACTATTTCTCAAGACTTGCTTTTTGAATTCTATGATGTGCATAAGCGATTTGAATTATTGACATTTTGCTCCTTTCCCAAGATTTTCAATGTAGTCACACCAATATTGGGAAATAGCGGTGTGAAACTACAACTACCTGAACACTCTGGTCTTGATCCAGCAAAATATTTAATTACATGCTTCCGCTGCATGAATATGTGTCTTTAATTATTTTAATAGAGCTACATGAATGCTCAAAACTAATCACCAGTCATTAAACATATTAAAGTGGGTAACATGTTTTGCTACTTCAGGAGCCCTTTGACCTTGATTTGATTAGCAGTGCTCTGAATAATTAAGAGTTGAATCATCCAAATTCTTCATACTGCACTGAGGAAACATGGTGTCACATCGACGGCACCCGGTTGTGAAAGGTTATTCCTGGAAATTGGATCTTTGCAAAATGTTCAGACAAGCTGGAAAGCTTTTACAGGTGTTTTAATTATAAGAACTTTTGGTCCATATATTCCATCTAGTTTGTCAATACTGTGTTGTTCTAGTAAAAATATTTCACATATGAATTCCTCTATATTATGAGATCCTCAGAAACTGTCCTTAGGATTTCAGCTACAAGATAAAAAGTTAAAAGTTCAGGTATATGTTCAGTGGGTTTTTATGCTAGATTGGGTGTTTACTGTAAATGGGAGCACTGAGGTTTATTTCACAATCTGTTAACAACCTCATTGGTTTTGCATTAGCTTTTTGTAATATGACAGTGGTACAATCACTGACATACAAAGGGAGACTGCTGTAGTTCGTGTGATTTATATTTTCTTAGAAGGAAAGCATTCAAAGTATTTTGGCAGTGGCCCAATCCCCTGTGATACTTAAAACGTACCTCCGAGGCCAGAACTCAACTAAAACAATTAGCAAAAGTAAACTGGACATTGTCAGATAAAGAGTAAAAAAAAAAGTGGGGTGTTGTTTGTTGTTACTCATCTCCCAATTCCTTGGTCCTTACGTACTGGTTTACTACCCAGACACCATGTCTACTGGTCCAGCACCCTGCAGTCCCCCGGAGCCATGCCAGCAGCGGGGCTCTCAAAAGCACAGCGACGAGATAAACTCCTTTCCCAGAGCTGCAATGGCTGCAGAGGTGTTTTCTCCCTCATTTCCCAGCCCTGGGTAGCAGGATCCCACCAAGTGTTCAGCACCTTACTCACAAACTGGACCAGGATCCAGGGTGTGTAAGACCTTATTACCTAGCAATTTTTTTTTCTTGAAGCTCTCCTTTTTGGGGTTTCCTAATGCAATGTACACATTTATTCAAGTAAAATGTCCAGATAGAAGCAATTTGTACCATGAATCACATGTTCATTATCTTAATATTTTCTGGGAAATCCTATTTTCACCCTAAATCTGTTGACATTTTGTCTGAGGTGTTGCTTTAACCTCAAGAAGCCATACCTGTGGTAACAACTATTTTTTCTGCATCTCTTGAAGGTTTCAAACTTGCGTTACCTAAAGGATAAGAGATATGTGGAGGCAATAGAGCTTTGCCATTCACAAAACTTTTGAATTACATAATGAGAAAAATAGTTTTTAATTTATTAAGTCTTCTTTTTAACTAGGTTTTGATGCTCTCTCCAAGTTATCCAAAGATTCAAAAGGTTTTAGAAAAGGCATAAGCAGCAATCAAACCCCAAAAATAAGATCATAAAACAAAATATTTAGCTATTAAAGATGTCAGTAAACACTAGAAATAAAAAAGAGTAAACATGTATTTTAGACTTTCTAATTAACATAAAGTTTTAATTTTTTAAAGAGTCACATGGAAAGACAACGGTTTAAGAAAGGAATAAGATAACTCAGACATGAGCACTAAAGTCTTTGTGTGTTCAGCAAGGGAGAGCTTTACATTCACCAACGTTGCATTTATCTTGGCTGTATTATAAAGATGATTCAATTTAAAAGACAGTGAACCTCAGACCCTTCTCTCTTGCAACCACTTACATTATTTGCTCAGACAGAAAGTTCCCTAAAGTGGCAGTAAATTGAGTTTATCCATTTTAAACATCCTTTACCTGCCTGGATGGTGCAGAAAGGTTTTAAATAAAATGAGTAAGACTGTCATATGCGGTAGTCTGTGTTAAGGACAGGATAAGACCTGCCATCTCCGGCAGCCTCCAGCACCTGAGGTTTCCCCTGACCAGCTGCTAGGATCTGGTCTGGTGCACCAGAACCAGAACACTTGGCCCTCTTACCTGCTATGGGGTCACCTACTTGTCATCTAGTCCAGCTTGCCTGTCCTGCACAGCTCGCTTGAATACCCCCAAATCCTCAAGTTCATCTTTCTTCCCTTCTTATCAGTTGTAGCATTGTTATGGTTTAACACCAGCTGGCAATGAGTGCCATGCAGCCGCTCGCTCACTCTCCCCCAGTGGGACAGGGGAGAGAATCAGAAGGATAAAAGTGAAAAAACTCGTGGGTTGAGGTAAAGACAGTTTAACAGGTAAAGCAAAAGGCACACAAACAAGCAAAGCAAAACAGGGAATTCATTCATTTCTTCCCACCAGCAGGCAGGTGTTCAGCCATCCCCAGGACAGCAGGGCTCCACACATAATGGTTACTTGGGAAGACAGATGCCATAACCCTGAACATCCCCTCCTTCCTCCTTCTTCTCCAGCTTTTTTTGCTGAGCATGAGGTCATACAGTGGGGGATATCTCTTTGGTCACTTGGGGTCAGCTGTCCCAGCTGTGTTTCCCAGCTTCTCATCCACCCTCAGCCTGCTTGCTGGTGGGGTGGGGTGAGAAGCCCAAAAGGCCTTGACTCTGTGTGAGCACTGCTCAGCACGAACTAAAACATCCCTGTGTTACCAACACTGTTTCCAGCACAAATCCAAAGCACAGCCCCATATGAGCTACTATGAAGAAAATTAACTCTGTCTCAGCCAGCACCAGCACAACCATCCAGGTGAGCTCTCTCCAAAGCTCTGCCTGTAGTTCCTTAATGGCCCATCAGTTACCATCTGGAGAATTTTGGTCTTCATCATCGTATGAGTTATCCCTTGTCTACCAGGTTTTTGTCTCTGTTTTGTTTATCCATTTCCTTTTTACTTGTTGTCCCCACTGAACTGAAAAGGTCCTTGATCTTATAACCTTAGTGAAGCAGATGCTTTCAAATTCCATGTACCCTCAACAGTCTGTATATCCAACTTCTTTAAAAATCACTTCCAGAGTAGAGTTTCTGTGGGGATTGTAACTTGCCTGCACCTTAGCTGCATGATACAGTTATCGCGTAGCATTTTTCACCTGTGTGTACATGCCAGTGTATAATAACCGGTGTTACTTAGTCACTTGCCCTTTCCATCAAACATCACCACGTAAAGATAAGTGTGTGTATTTCATAAGATGGACCTTAAATTTAATAAACATTTTTATCATTAAATTGAATGTGCAGACATGACCTCATGTCATTTTATGATTTCCAGTGGTGAAATGTGAAGTTTTCTCAATTATTGTTTCCTTCTTGATAATAATTTATTTTGAGCCAGATATATTTTAGATGCACCTTCAAACATATGCTTCTGGATACAAAATGGTGTGATCTGACAAATTACCCATTTCATATCACACATCCCTTTTTACAGCTCAACAGTTCTCATCCTGAAAGAAAAGCTTCATTCTGTAGCAACAAAAAGAAGCGGGAAAGGTGAAGTCATTTGTCCCCATATCCTCATTTATTGATGATTAAGGCCACTGTAGTATATTTATTAAGAAACTGCACATTAAATTAAGATTTTGCCAGTCTTCAGGATAGTGTATCCATAAACTTTCTACTTAAGTAATAAAAGAATTTCTGCTCTTGTTATCCTAACTTGTTGCCAAATGATTATAAGGTAGGAATATTTACGGGTTTATTAGTGTGTCGATCAACTGAAACTCAGTTATGGAAGAGATGTAGGAAAAAGGATAATGAAAAATTAAATACTATGTGTGCATTGGAAGGAGTCTTCTCTAGTCCTGCTTAATGTGTTTAAAACCATCCCTGCCGAGAAGAGGAGCATGTGCTTTACATTAGCACATACTTAAGTTAACAATGTGCTTAATACTGTCCTGAATAGAGATGTTATGTTAAATTGGTGCTATAAAGAAGAAAGGAAACCTTGGCGTTTGCACTGCAAAAATAAATCTGAGGCTTTCGTTTCTAGAAACATAGTCAATAAATAAGGATATATGTACGCTGAACCGTGTCATGCCAAAGATCCATCTAGCCAATACCCTAATGACAATGGGTGATAGTAGATGCTCAGGAAAAGCACGTAAGAGCGGAGCAAATATAAAGCTGCACAATAAAAATGCACAGTGAACCCTCCCAATGTCTGGAAGTCAGTTTGTGCTTTAGGACCTCCCTGGAAGACGACTGTATCCTCAATTTTGTGCTCAGTAGCTCCTGATGGATCTCATCAAGTCCATCCAAATCTCCTTATTTGCTTGTACAGTCCTGGCATCTTTCCCCACCATCCATCCTGTCTCTGACAACCTTCCTTATCCTTCCCATCACTCCTAAAATAATCTACCCACCCAGAAAATGCTGCCGTCATCAAAATATTTAATTCTGGTGCTCTGAGAACAAGGACAAAAAGGCTATGTATTAATTAACTAAACAGTGCTAGATCACTAATTAACTAAAGAATAGTAGAACACCAATTAACTGAACAGTGCTAGAATACCAACTCAGGTTATCCTGTTTTTTCTCTACAGGTAGATGTTATCAGAGTCTAGCCTAAGTGTTTTGCACCAGCCCATGGTTTGGAAAGTTGGTATGAGCAAGAGACCGTGCTCCATAGGCAGCATGAATGAGACCTCTGTGGTTCAGAGTATAAAAGAGTTTTGCCATATGGACACAGACAGGGCCACTTGAATTGGCTTTGTGGTGTGAAGGTTGTCCCATTTTGTTTACTGGTAAAGACTTGGGAGCAGAGAAATTCATTTTTACCTACACTTGTGAGAAACCCTGAGATGGTATTCAAGACCAGGCTGGATGAGGCTTTGAGCAACCTGGGCTAGTGGAGGGTGTCCCTGCCCATGGCAGGGGGTTGGAACTCGATGATCTTTAAGGTCCTTTCCAACCCAAACCATTCTGTGATTCTATGATTCTATGGCTCTGGCTTGAGATGGTCCTTCAGAGAGGAAGAGTCCTGGACTCCAATTCCTGGACCATTCATGTTCTGCAGGGTTCGAGGCCTCTGCGATTTAGTAGGTGAGATGGTGTGTTTTGGATGGCAGCTCTAGACTTTGGCATCTCAAGTGAAGCTTCACAATTTGAGCTTCATGGTAATGCTGCGATACCAAAAGCTCATCAGGTTTCTCATTGCTATTGCCGCCAATCTCCATGTTTTTTTCATTTCCTTCCCTTACAGTTAAAGTTCTAACTCATAAATTCAGGTTTTTTCACGCTGGCAAGTGCTTGTTCATGGAAGAGCTTCCCAGTCCCCACGCTTGAACTCCCTTCTCTCCGTTCACATAGGTCCCATAGGTTCACCTCTTCCACAAACTGTATATATAGAGCCCAGAGCAAAACACAGACAGTCCCTCAAGAACTCTACGCTAAAACAATGTCTGAAGTGGAGGAATTCTGGAAACAGCTGTAATTCATTATCCTCAGTGTAATGTATTTCTCCTTTGGGCATTACAACACAGCCCAACATCTAAGCCACTCGGCTGCAAAATGAGTGTGATACCGCGCACATTGCTGCGGAGTACAGATTAGGGACAAACAATTACTCAAGCTAAATGGCATGATGTCCGAAAGGAGAATAAACAAACTGCAATGTTCTTCGACGAAAGTGTGTGTAAGGAACACATAAAATCTTTGGAAAAATAAAGTAGCAATAGAAAATGAGGGAGTTTGCCAGGTCTAACAAGGATGATGAATGTAGTGAAATTGAGCGAAGAGACTGTTTGGCTAGGAGGCCACTTTCGGACCTCCTAGCCAAAACTAACTGGAAGCTAAAAATGATCTATGATGTAAGGGGTAAAAAGTGTTCGATGACTTAAATAAGGTCTCAGTGCTGGAATATAATGCTGAACTTTTTATGGCTTCTAGTAAAACAGAAAAGATGTGTTAAAGAGGACTGTTGGGATGATATGGAAAAGGTTTTGGTCCTACTGTACCCATTCCATGGACAGTGGGTCCCACGAGCATACCTGGGTGGAGAGCATTGCTATCTTCTCCGTTTCGTTTCCTAAATTCTTCCTTTTTTACTTTACAACTAGTCTCTGGCTGCCGTTAAAGTTGAAGGTGAGTATTACTGCTCACCTGTTGATGGCCTGTGTGTCCCAAGGAGATTTCCCCTGATCTTGGAGACAGGTCTCTGGGTTTCCGTCAGCTACCGGCATTTCTTGTTCATCACTAGATATGCAAAGCAGGGCTGCATTTTACATTTAACTGAAGAACCTCTGCATCTGCTGCGCTCCCACACAGATGCCTTAAACCATTAAAGGAAACCATTAAAGGGATATAAACCATCATGCTCCACAGTTACCAAATAGTTAGGGGACTGCATTTAATGGGGATATAAAAAGGTAAACATACTTCTCCCTAGAAGAAAATTATCCATCACATTTTCTTCTGGAGTGCTGCGTCAGGGCCATAGTCAAAGATGGAATGCAGGTCTTGGCAATATTGCCTGGTGCCTCCCCTACCTACTGCCTGTCCCAAGTTGCTGGAAAGCAGCTGGGCAGAAGAGGACATGGGAGTTCTCGTGGACACCAAGATGAACATGAGCCAGCAATGTGCTCTTGCCGCAAAGATGGCGAATGGTATCCTGGGCTGTGTTAGGCAAAGTATTGCCAGCAGGTGAAGGGAGGTGATCCTTCCCCTCTATCCAGCACTGGTGGGGACACCTCTAGAGTATTGGGTCCAGTTCTGGGCTCCCCAGTACAACAGAGACATGGACAGACTGGAGAGAGTCCAGAAAAGAACCACAAAGATGATGAAGGGACTGGAGCATCTCTCCCACGAGGAAAGGCTGAGAGGTCTGGGACTGTTCAGCCTGGAGAAGAGGCGGCTCAGGGGGGATCTCATCAATGTATATAAATACCTGAAGGGATGGTGCAAAGGGGATGGAGACAGGCTCTTACTGGTGCTGCCCAGTGGCAGGACCAGAGGCCATGGGCACAAGCTGAAACACAGGAGGTTCCACCTGAACATCAGGAAACACTCTTCTACTGTGAGGGTGATTGAGCACTGGCACAGGTTGCCCAAGAAGGCTGTGGAGTCTCCATCCTTGGAGATATTCAAAAGCTGCCTGGAAACGGTCCTGGGGAACCAGCTCTCAATGACCCTGCTTCAGCAGGGAGGTTGGACGAGCTGACCTCCAGACCTTCAGCCTCAACCATTCTGTGATTATGGAACCTTTTCCCTTCATCAGAAATAGCCCAGGTCTCTTCCAGCTGCAGAATCCCCCACGGCCATAGTCCACCTCCCAACCTTCCCTCCTGCCACCCAGAGCCAGTATTTTGGGCTTGGCAGAGGAAAACTCTGGTTCTGGAAGACTCAAATAAAGGCTGAACCACCCTCACTTCAATAGCTTCTCTCTGTTTGCTATTGCTCTTCTTATCTCATTGGCCAAAAGCAGTTCATGTTACATGGAGTAGCAGACAGCTGGAATGGCAGATAAATTTCTTACAAGGGAATACAACATGTGCATGCACAATTGCTAGTCTGAAATGTTGTGAGCCTGGGTTTGCACTGTTTTGTTCTTGACTTGATCTGAGAACACTCCAAATTTCTCAGTTTTTTTCCTGCTTCGTGGCTCCGTGGGAACTATGCAGCGCAGAGGTGTTTGTATAACCTTGGGCTCTACCTTGAACAGGTCGCTGCTCCCCCTTTTTTTTCCACACGGAGAATATTTTTAATCAGTTTAATGAGTTATGAGTGCAGATAAATTGCAATAATCACAATTTAGACACAGCTTCTTATCAGATATTTTACTATAAAAAGATTTTTTCTTGGAAAAAATGCTACCACTTCATTAAAGATGCTTCAGTGTCTGGTTCTTCTTAGTTGTCTGAGTAAGTTGCAGCTGAAGCATTTGAGCTGGGAAAGGGTGGACCTCTCAACCTCTAAGTGATGCAGATTAGAGCACATAAATTTTTTCTCTGCAGTTACTGTTTTAGGGCAAAACCTAGTGTGGACACAATTATTCTGGCTGGAAAGATTTTTCTCTATTGAGGGAAAAAGATCTCCATGAGAAAGACCTGGTGGTGCTCTGAGGGAGGGGAAACCTACAACCCCCCAAAAAAGGGGATTTAGTTTGGTGCACAAGCACCTGGCAGCTATGGGGGAGTTGTAGGGACTATGGGAAACAGAAATCAATTCGTATAAGAGCTTTGCATCTTGAAGCCCCTTTATGGTATTTTTCAAGCGTGGAGGCTTTAAAGACAGCCTCTGGGATGGTGAGCTCTCAGTGTCACCGTGTGCCGGTCTCAGCTGCTTGATCTTTCAGATTTCTTTCGCCGCCTGCCCTGCGCAGCACAAGTTTGTTGCTGACAGTAACCCACGGTGGGTGATGCTCGTTAGGAATCCCCGTGGCAAATTGCACTCCTTTTCCTCTGTGGTTAGAGGCAATCTCTGGAAATCTCCTGCGTGATGCTCTTCAGAAGGATGCGCTGACAGGGTGAGTGACTGGAGGCCACAAGGTCCAACCAAACAGCTGTAAGTGGCAGGTGATGCTGGTGTCTTACACTTGAAAAAAACAGTGAGAAAAGGACAGCTTCCACTGCCCAGAGCCACACACACCATTTCTGCAGAGGCATGGCAGGGCCTGGATATAAAATATGTTGTCGTTTGATCCAGGTATCCATTCAGATTGCCTGTGTTGACTCCCTGGGGCACTGCTCTCCCATCTGCGATGGAACCTTACCAGCAGCAAATGGGTCATGACTGCACCCATTGCCTCAGCATGTGTGTAGGATAAAAAGCATTAAAACTCTTGTTCTGCTCCTCGTTCTTGCTGCAGACAGGAGTTGGACCCTTCCCACCCTCAGAACTCCCTGCTGGCACCGTTCCTTGCACAGCTGGACATCTCGCTGTGCACTTAATCGAGGGAAGTGGAATACTCTGCTTTAGCCATGATTGTACGCATTAATTGCTGACTTCCTGGAAGTGGAAATCAAGCTGATTGCTCATTTGCATAAGAGGAGGTGCGTTTGCATGAGTGTCAGCATTTTGAATGGGTTTGCATCCTGAGAAACCTGCACAGAGATGGAAAGATTGAAGGAAAGGCTCGTTTTGTAGCTCCTGGGCTATGTTGTACGATTTGCTCTGCGGCAGGTCTAACGTGC
>WKFP01012504.1:0-23914 GCA_011057875.1 Pterocles orientalis
ACTCTACTCTACTCTACTCTACTCTACTCTACTCTACTCTACTCTACTCTATACTATGTCGTGTATGTCATGATGATGAAGTTTTATGTACTGTGATCAGTCACAGACAGTCCCCAACTTCTGCAGACTTCATCTTTACTAGCTTCTGACACAGTCTAAACACGAACATAATGAGATTGAATGCAGGCAATTCCCCACATATACATAATACTGAGAGCCTGAGAAGACACATATTTCTGTATGAGGTCTGAGAAAGTCAGGAACAGCCTGCAATCAACATTTACATTTGTTTTCATGTTAAACTATGAAATTCAAGATGCTGCGACTGAGCTTATTTTGATTTAGGATTTTTTTGAAACGTAGCGGTATGAAATGGTTTATAGTTAGAACCTACTGAGAGAAAGTAGATCAAACTGTAAGTTTTGTTACTTCTTCCTAGTCAACCTGGCAAGACGGTATGAGAGAAATTTGATCAGGACTTATGTACTGATAAAATAGCGGCAGCAGTGAAGTTAGTCACCCATGAATTAACTGTCCAAACATATCAGTATCCCACAAAATAAACACCATGTTTAAATTCCCAGATTTCATCAATACAGCAGAATGGATAGAGGCACAAAAGTGATAATGAAAAATGATTTGTAAACAGCAGTAGGGTGTTGTGTGAAATGCATTATCACAGAAGTCCCAGCAACTGATGTTTGGCAAAGCTTTGCAAAGTATTCTGGAACCTTCAATATTCCTGGAATCACAAAAATAATTTTTTAAATGCTGAGGTTTCACAGCTTAAGTCAAGAATGAAAAAAAAAAGCTTCTGTTTTCAGTATGAGATAAACAAAAGAGAGAGTAATTGAAAGCTGTACAATTATGTTATAAGAAATCTTGACACTATCGGTAGTTTTTTATAGGACAAATATTGATTTAGTCAGAAGATAAATATGCATCCATTTCAAGAACTCTGGAGAGCTCATTCATGCTGGAAATTAGTACATTCATCATGTCCTGAGATTTTCTGTCCCTTTTCTCCTTTCTGCAAGTACTTGCTGTAGGCATTCCTGAATTTTGAAGAAAGGAAATGCTTTTTGTATAGCAATTCAACATTTTCTAATGACACCTTGCAAAGTTCAAAACAGGCTCCAGGGCATCTGGAAACATACAGCTTCAGGGATAGGAGTCTGTACACATAAACACATAAGTTCGTATGTACATTCACGTTAGTATACATAATTTTAAAAAATTGAATTGCTATAGAGCTCTAAATAAGTGAAAAAAAAGCTTTTTTAAAATAAAAGCTACTATGAAAACAAAACATGACTGATTTTCCCTTCGGTTCTTTGCTTGCAGTAGGCTAGAAGTAGAGTACATGACCCAACACAGACATCATCAAAATGATGACAGGTTATTAGCTGCAGATGCCCCTGAAAATGCTGATTAGGTGTTTGCTCCACAAAAAATAAATAATTACACCTAAAAAAGCTGTCTGAAACATCAAGTCATCAGTAGAAAACCATGGCTACGTCATGAGAGAGCAAAAGCATGAACGGAAGAGAGGAAGAGTGACGCTTGATAAGGAAAGGTCCAAATTTTTCTGCAGAACTTCGCATCTAGATTTTTAATTCATTGAGCAGCACTTTGCACAACAGACCAATAACTTAATCTGAAGCAGGATTTGATGAGGGAGGGAGACAGAGAGCAGGATAAGGGCAATATTTATTTTTAAGTTGATTAAAAATATAACAATGTATCGATAAACAAAAAATACCAACATTACCTTAGTCCAGGCAATCACACAAATACAGAATTTCTCAACAAAATCATTCAGGAAATTTAAAAAAAGTTATAAAAATTAATGAAATTGTGATTGAGTGTATTTCAATAAGTGTTTAGTATGAAAGAGTAATTAAACAATATACACATATTTACATGAAAAATACGAATTAGTTTTAAACATTTAGAAAATAAAATGAGAATTATAACAAAAATAAAATTTTAATTTCTGATAATCACTATGTTTTGCTACCTGCATTCAATTAATATTTTGTTGCTGACTTCAGTATCTCACTCTCATTGTATTTATAAAGCAAGGATTAGAAAAGGAAAGTTTCCCACTTATCTAGTGTATCTCCAGATAGAGTTTAGAAGTGAGAATCTCAGAGCAATACTGAAGATATACTTTCAGTGCATTTTATAGCTACATTTAAAACAGTGGTTTATTTTCTTGATAGAATGCACTAGTCCTTGAAGTACTGTGCTGTTAAAGAAGGCGAAGTGTTAGATGAGATGGATCATGTCTAACATGGAAAAAGCAGAAAAAAAAATAATCTTTTGATATGATCTAACTGGCTTGAAAACTGTGCAGTTTTCTTACAGCAACCATTTTTATTAGTTATATCAATGTGGTTATGCTTGTTGTTATTTCCGTTTGATTTATGTTTTAGCTGCTGGTGGGGATCGGTTAAGTTTATAACCATATAATAAGAGACATCGGTTGCCTCCGAGCTAAACAGACAAGGAAAATGATGGAGGGAAATTTTATTACATGAATTTCACTGGTAGGGAACAAACGCACATGGAGAAGAAGTGCTATTTATCAAAATGGTAGGAAATGTCTGCAGAAAAACTAAGAAATGGACACAGAATAATAAAGTAGCTTTGATTAGCTTTGTTGACAAGATCAGGCTTCCTTTCTAGGACTGTCCCTTCAGTATGACATGTATTATTTGTGATAGACTCCTCTGGAAAAGTTTTCAGTGTGCTAAAAGATATGCCAGAACACTCTTACTGAACTTTATAATAAGTATAACGCTAAATATTTCTGGTATAAAAATATGAAATCTCCCAGGAGATTAGTTTAGAAGATGGGAATAAGATAAAAATTATGGTGTTGTATTGTTAATACTGTTACTTTGCTAAAAAAGTAATGCAAACATTTCTCAAAGAAATGCAGTTTTTTTTTTAACCTGACAATACTTTTTTTCCTAATAATTATTCATAGACTCTGTGTTTTCTCAGAGACAACTATAAATCTTAAAAACAGAACAAACCAGGTCCTGGAGACAAATTCTTTAGGCAATCTTTCAGTTACTTATTTCTTCTCAATATATTTGCTTTCATGAATATTCACATTTTTCTCATTTGTTGCTTTTTAAAACCTTTTTATGCAGATCTCCAAGCAATTTCAAGGGAATCACATCTTCCAAAACAGAACTGACTCAATAGCCTTCAGATTATTGGGAAAATGAATGTACAGTATGTATAATATCTACAGATCTTGGTCATTTTCTTCAGAGGTAGCTGTCCCGGATGCTAGGGAATATCTACAGTGTTTCCACTGGGAAGTATTTTTTTAAGGTACATTTTCTTTGGTGACATGATAAAACAGATAGTTGAACAGCAGCAATCAACAGTCAGGAGAAAAAAACAGTGGCTGGAGCTCTGAGATCTAACTTCAGATTGGTGAAAAATGCTGAAGCTATAAACAAATCTTTATTCTGTGAGGTTTATGAAATAAGTGCATAATAATAACTATCAGCACCACCCCTTTCCTAAAGCACCTTTCACTACAATATCTCAAGGCACTTTATAAATAATGAAGTAATTATACACTAGATGTCAATAAAAGGATTTAGGAAGGTTGAGCAAGGAGGTTAAGCAACTTCCCTGAGGTCTGGTCTCTTCTTCAAGATTGTAGTATAAGATGCCAGGCCTAGGTTCAATAACACACTCATTTCTGGAAAAAAACCCAACCCAAACCACTCAAAGCTCTGAGGGAAATACTTAAAAGTATTCTTGGTTGAGTTTTCTGTCTTAAGTTAAAGTAAAAAAAAGCTTGTTCAAAACTTTCAGCTCTAAGTCAAAGAAAATATCAGCAAGAACCCTCAATGTTTTAAGGTATTTCATGATGCCCAGTACTTTTGGGCAAAGTCTGGAGTGGGACAATGAAAATTTTTTATCATAATTGCAGCTAATTTTGATGTGAAAAATAAGAAAAAGCCTCACACATATCTTTTGTTCTATTTTTTAAGCTGACTGTATAATTTACATTTTAAGTGCTCATTAAAGTGAAAAATGTCAGTACTGTAGAAAGAGCAAATAAATTACCCTCATGCTTTTTTCCCACTTTCTTATTATTAATCTGGACACCACAAAAAAACCAGTATTCTCAATTAACACAGGAATGAATTTATAATATGTCAAATCACATGCTGGTCGAACACCATTACAGTTCATTTTAATTAGGCTTTTTCAACTGCCTGCAGACAAGAGTATCTGTAGCAGACTTTAAAACACTATCACTACTATTATATAGTTACTAGTGTTTAAAATCAATTATATTTTATGGAATGTTACTGCTCACAATTTTATTGCTTATACTGGAAGATCATAAGATTCACTGTCATCCAGACGCTTTGCAGAAGTCTGCTCAGCGTGTCTAGCGCTCGAGATTTCCACCTTCAGCCTTCACAAAGAAGTTTCCAAAAGTTTCCAAAAGCCCTCTTAGAGTTTTTAGAGGAGTGTCTATTCACTATGGCTGGTTAGAAATCCAAATTTCTAATCCCTAATAAAGTTTGAAGACCTATTACCATGAATCAAGATGTGAAACTAAAAGTATTTTAGGACTGTAGCTCCGAAACCTTGTGATAGATTACTACAGAATCAGACTTCTTTTTCCCCACACACAAAAAATCCCAATCAACTAAACAAAAAACCTTCGAAAGACCACTTTCATCACTAGGCAGTGAGTAAGCTAACAAAAAAATATTCAGTTTAGGTCAGGAGTATCAAGGTCTCCCAACATCTGGAGGAATTTTGTTCAAATTCCCTCGTCTGACATTTTCCTGCATCTCAACTCCTACTTCATGCCCACGATTCAAGATTCAGGCTGAAATTTTCTAATCAGAACATCTGAACCGTGAAGTCTCTGCACACCTCATAATCACAATAATTTAATTCTTTGATTTAATAAAGAGATGTTGTTTTGTAATTAATTAGATATCAATATTACTCTCATTAAAATAACTTCCCACTTAATAAATCTTGTCATGCAGTCTATATTTGGAAAGATATTGTTTGTGCCAAAGAATGCAGGTAAAGTTACAAATGCTATAATTTTAAGTAATTCTTTTCTGCACTGGATACCAAAGCACTATTCTGTGTACAACTTACTGCATACATTTACTGCTGTCCTAGACCTTTATGTGTAAGATTAAGTTTCTTACATAATTTTGTGTAAGTTTGAAAATTTAGTTCTGAGATATTTCAAGGAAAGGAATCAGGCTTAATTCAACTATTTTCCCTACTGTTTATTTTCACATTACCTCAAATGTACGTATCTTTGGATAACCCCATTTATAAATGTCATATTTGAATACAATATTAGAAATTTACTCACTAAATTAATATCTGATCTAACTTGCTGAGACACTTTTACCTTTTTCCTCCGCTCTGAAACGGTGGAGTTCAGTTACTCATAATGAGTGTAGATTCTCACCCAGCAGACTGTATTTTCTACAAATGAGGTGGGGTTTTTTTTTAAATTAAAATGGAGGTTTTTTAAAAAAATGTGTAGATAATTATTTCAAAGCATTTACAGAGAAGAAACTGATCAATAATTAATTTTGATGAACCTTACCTCTTCTTTAGAATTTTTTTCTTCATTTTCACACAATCTCTTTTATAATTTCTAATGGATGTAACAAAAACCCTATTGCATACCAGAATAGGAAAGATCTCTCATTACTGTTTATCACAGTGGATATTTCACAGCTAACATACTGCACAGGAAAGAAATGGCCAGTAATTATCGCTCCAGACTGGGAAGCATGGCAATTGGGTTGGGTCCTGTTACTGACTGAGGTAGCGTTTCTTAGTAACCCTGAATAAATTCCTTTTCTAACATATAAATGTGTGATGATGTAGCAATAAAAAATTGACAGTGTGCAAACAAGCAATGTATTAACATGAGGCACAAAGTTAATGTATCTCTGTCTCTCTCTTCACTTATATGTAAGAAGTGGTAAGTTACTATCTATTAGGCATGGAACAAAATTGTTCAGTATGAAACCCATGGTTTTTGGCATTTCCTCCAGAAAACATTCTCTGAAATATCCCCAAAGCATATTTCCAAAGGCGTGAAAGATTTTCTCAAGAATTTCTGTTAACCAATTTTTAATAAAATTAGAGATTAAAAAAAGTTCAACCAGCTCTATTAGTTTAAATTACAAAAATAAATTGAGAAAGTCAATGTATTATAGCAAGCCTTTGAGAAGCTGCTGAATGAATGATGTTGTAAAAGCTAAGGATTATCATAATGTTTGCTTTTATCTCTTTCAGCAGTGATGAAATCTCAAGACTAATTCTTCTGTGCATGTGTGAAGGTAACATTGACAATAATTGTTCGTGTTTCATTGTTTGATAAGGGAGTCTGTTTTACTCTAAATAAAGAAAATAGTGCAGTCTGACTTCAGATTGAAGTGCTGTTGGGAGGAAAAAAATGCGATCTTTTATCTATCAGCATTGACGATGCTGATGGATAAATGAGGGAAAATGTGATCGTTCGTCTATCAACATTTGCGCCATTATCATTACAAGGACATTTTAGGCCATATAAAGCAAGAGAGCAATTACCATTCATACCAGTTGTAAGACAAGTTCCATTTATGTGCTATTTAAGGTTTAAGGCATCCCAGGAGGTAGTGATAGAACCTAGTACTATAATTTTCCTTGTAACTGGAGGCAGTCAACAGTCAAATTTTCTACTTTTTATTGCAACCAACTTTATAAGTGGTTATAGATCTGGTAGGTATGAGAATAGGACACCTTGCAGTGCATTATTGTCTTTATAACAAAGCTTTATGAAGAACTGTGGGGCTCTGCTCAATCAAATAAAGGCAAGCCTTCAAGAAGAAGACTGGCTGTGGTGCAGTCAGGTCAGGCCACATCAGCTGACAAACGGCCTGTGGAAGAAGGATGAAATCTGTTGAGCATCATCAGTCTTCAGACATCAGGGGTATGTTTGACTGTAGATAAAGTTAAATCCCTGGTGAGGACAACAAATTCAGATCAACAACTGGAGGAAATCCATGGCTAAACCTGAAGGTATCAATTACAAAGTGCTGCCGTGGGGAGTTGTGGTGACAAGTCATCCACACTGCAAAGAAATGTGCGTGGGTCCAATTCCAGAGGGAGTTTGGACTCAGATTTCTTTCTCTTTGGACAATGTCAACACCCATCAGAAGCCTCCACCTGAGCTGCAGTTTGTAGTCACACAGCATTTGGAAAGTCTGTATTCTCACAGGCTTTTGCGTGTTTTCAATATCTACTTTACACGTACTCCAGGGTTCCCAGAGGATAACCATTGACTTGGTCAAGAAGGACAGAGAGTCAGATGGTGAATTCACAATATGTAAAACATGGTGGGTAGAGTGGAAGGAGGTGTCCTTTTTAAGCTTAACCAGTTTGAAAGGGAAAGTCAGACCAATAGTAAAGCAAAAGGACTGCTTGTATTTCTGAAAATACAGGAGTTTTCCAGTTTCAAACTGGAATGGCTATACTGAGAATCCTGCCCATTAGTTTTCACTCTCATAGATGTATGTTTTCAAGCGCGAGAATAAATATCTTGAGTTCTGGATCAATCTTTCTTACAATGAAAATGAGAATCTTATGGATTAATATATGTCAGCATCTCATAGGTGATACTCACAATGCAGAACAAAATACTACTGGCTTATCCTTTCTAGGGGCAATAAAATGAGCCATAATCAGACCCCATTAGGTAATACATGAATACGTCTTCTCCTAAAATCAGTACTAATAGTTAACAAAGAAGTTATAACAACCTAAACATCTTTTATATAAGCCTATTTTGTCAAAATAATTTTATTTTTTCTCCTATTTTTTCTTATTTGGTGTACATGCAGTATCTTTCGTTAGAGTCATAATAAGCCTAGAAAAAATATATTTAACTTAATTTTGCTTGTTGGCAGACAAACGCTTTCCACTTGTGGTAGGTAAAATATAACCCTAAAAAGCAGGTTTCCAGTAATAACAGCAAATGTAGTAGTAAGAACACCCTGACACCATTGAAGTTAATGATCCTTTGCATTTCTACTGATGTGGAAGACAACTATATCTAATAACACAGTTGATGTCGCAACAGATATCTCACAGTGTCCTAATCTTTGCATAATTTTGAAGCCTCTAGTCATACTGATAAAATCAAGGTCCCAGACTAAAGGAAGTTGCATAAATATACATTCCTTAAACACTTGACCCTGAGACTTGGGAAGTACTGAAGAGTGGGATTCTAGTAGTTTATCATAGGCTATATGGTAAAAAGCATGAACGTCCTCAGCCAACACTTGTCTACAATTTTCCAAAATTTTAAAACTTTGAAACTTAACAACAGCTACAAATCTTCACAACATAAGTCGCACAGGCAGTGAATTTGTATTGCAAGGCTGACCAAACGGTCAAGCAACTTGAGTTTTAAAACACTTGGTAAAAAAGGTCTCCTCTTTCCAGTTCCAGCCAGTCATGGGATGGAAATTAAAAGCTCTCGCACTTTTAATGGCTTCAATTTATTCCATTAGCTATGGCTACCCATATATCATTGTGCTTGTAAGGAAAACCTGACTGAAAAATACGCTTAGTAATTTCTTTGTCAATATTCATGAAAACATGATATTGTGGTATTACAGAAACACTGACAACAAAGTATTTCCCCAAAATACCTTTAAAATATCCCCTAAGATGAAACATGTTGTAGGAAATTTACATGTATCAAGAAATTTAATGTAATCCTCATCTTTCCAAGACCTGTAAACTTTAAAGGTATGAAAATAGCTCTTGATAGAGAAGTGATTTTAGTGGGTCAAAATAAGGATGGATGAGTGATTTTTACTTCTCTCACCTCATTTTCTTTCCAGGGAGAACTGAATTATCATAGACAAAGTTTATGGGAACAGCTCTGGTCTGAGGAAGAGCAGCTGGAAATAGGACTTTTGAGAAACAGAAACAACTAGTTATTAAGGAGGTGCAATCACATCTCTGAGCTGCACGATACGTACTTCAGGTGCTTGATTTTTCCACTTATTTTAGTAGAAGATCTTTAGAGAAGCCAAGCCAAAACAAAGCTTCATGAAGCTGCTTTCAAACATTATCACACTCACATAGTTACTTGGCAGTTAAGAGTTTGTTGAGATTTTTCCTCTTCTGTTCGGTCTCTTGTTCTTTAATCTGTACTTGTACTTTAGTTCTGTCTCAAAGCTACCATCATCAGGGGTCAGCAGAGAACTGCACATGCACTCGTTTGTCCACCGTTCTGACAGTGGATGTTCAGAATAGCACATGAACTTTCCCAGAAAACAAATAGAGCTCTGTAAGCAAACTGGATCTCTGATTGATCGTTGCCCCTGAGACATCACTACACAATATGCCACAGTTTGCAAACCACTATTTATCCATATTCTAGAGCAATTGCTAAAAAGGAAGAATTTGATGGATATTCAAACCAGGTTATGTCCAGAAGCAGCAAACCCTTATATCTTTTGCAAAGCCTTTCTTTTCCTCAAAGATTTGTAGAGACTTGTTTGTGAAGTTTGTTCCTAAGAAATAGATATCTGCTACTCAGCTATTGAAAGAAACACGTTTATGTTTATGGATCTTCCGTCTTGAAGACGGAACTCTTCCTACAGGCAAACTCTTCGATTTTGCCACTTAAGGCAGAATTCAGACACACACAGACACAGAAAAGCCCTGAAACAACAAACAAACCAATAACACAGATTGTGTAGCTGATGTAGCCACTGGCAGGGCACAGCTGGAGTTTATTATTTGTGTATTCATAAAGGAACCTTGCCCTCAAATCTTCCTATTTTGATGTACTGCTTTTGCGCTTCATAGTGCCAGCATTGATTGAGGCTGATTGACTTCACTCCTGCTGTAGGACACAAAATATTAAAAAAAAAAAAAAAAAGGAAATCTGCTTCTGAAGAGACTCAGGCTGTGGTTGAGGATAGATGGCAGGAACAGCACCAGGCACAGTGATTAATAAATAATGGATTCTGGAGCAGACCAATATATTTCTGAAATACTCCCATGCTGCAGGGTGCCGGTGTAATACACCATTCTCCGACATGATAAGAAGCAAAGCAGAAAGGAGCAAACAAACTTTAAGATATCTGTACAAAAGAAAGCGGCTTTAAGATTCCCCCAAAATATGTAGGTTTGAATAGTTGCTTCAGAAAGAGACTTCTGGGACAATGAAAAGCTTTCCAAGGTGCATAGCTTGTGAATATGCGTCTTTTCACATCCAGGGAAGGCAGACTAGCTGTAAGAAGTGTATTAAATCATATCTGATATGAAGCAGACATACAATCTAGAAGGAGTTATGAAAAATGTGCCCTGTGACAGTAAGTGCGACTCAGATTGATACCTCCAGCTAATACCTTGGCATGGGAAAGCACAACCGTTAGGTTAGAAGAAGGGAGCTGAAAGCCCTCAAACTAAGTGATGCTTATTTGAAAATAGGATGTGAAGGGAGTACAGGAGAAAAAAAAAACAGATCTTCAGCTGCTTACCCAAGTCATGGCAATCTTGAAGAGAACAGGAAAGCCTGCAAGGACTGTTTCTTGAGAGAATTTATATCCTCAGTGAGTGCAGCTTTGTGGTTTTTTCCCCTAAGGGAGAAGAGTGAGAAGTGGGTGACGGTAACCCGAACTGAAAATCAGGGGCAGAAGGCAGGCAAAGGAGGCGAACAGCACCTAGCTGGGGAGCTGATGCTTTGACTTCCCATCCTGACAGAAGTACTGTGCAGAACAATCTCCAAAAGGAATAAATATTCTCTAAACATGGGTTTAGTTCAGATTCATCTGTACGATGCATTGTTTCTTTTGTTCCAGTATGGTTTTCTTCCTTTCTTTTGGTGCTACAGCCCACGTTTGTTTGAATGTCAGGAAATTTTCTGAGCATAGTCTCAGGAAGAAAACTACCTTTAGTGTATAAGATGTGGGAATGAAGAACGGAAAGTTATCTGCTAAGGAATTTGAAGGGGAAAACATGTGGGCAAGAATAGAAGGAAAGAAATGCAGTTGTCTTGGAAAATGTGGGAGCAAAGCCAGTGTGACTATATGAACCTCCTTATCTGTAATCTTGACATCTTAAACTAAACTTAAACCTCCCCCCAGAGAAACCAACAAACCAGCCAACCAAAAACCCCAGAGAAAACCCCACCAACAACCTCACAACAGTTTTAGTTCTCTGTTTAGGAAGGACTCAGGTCTCAGCTCTGATACGACACAACTATAAAACCTTGGATCATATTGTTGTGAAAAAAGTCTGTAGAAAAATTAGAAAGATGAAACTGCAGAGACTGACTGGGCTGTTAAGATAGGGAATATCAGCAGACCAAGGAATCAAGAGGAAAATCACCAAAACCAGAAAGGTATAAAATACTGGTGGGAAAACCCAGGGAGGCTAGTTGGAAGCTGTGAAGTTGTACATATCCTGTTTGCAGAGTTTCTGTGTCCCTGGCTAATGGTGTCTGAACAAACAGATGCAAAAAGCTGGAGGATTTGGAGAACTCACTCAAAAAGATTCTTATATATCTAGTTTTTAGACAATGCAAACAGAAGTTTTTTATTTCTTTTCACTCTTGGGTCCTTACATCCCCCCAAAAGAGTTATTTTAATGATACTGAGCTTTTGAGATTCTAGGCATAGCATTGCTATTTTCTACTGTGCATAATGAACAGTGGCTTTTCATTAAGAAGAAAGCCAAATTAAAGTAAAAAATTGCTGCATTCGTTTGTTTGAAATATAAAGCCACCCTGACTTTGAATTTAGAGAAACAGTTTGTCACGCTAACTGTGTCTCTGACTTTCCTGCGGTTTTTGTTGTTGTTGTTGGTATTTTTTTTAAAAAACTTCCCTTCTGTCTAATTAAAATCAAAATTATCTGATTTAGACAAAACGTTTCCATTCATTTGTTTTGCAACATGTCACCTGAACATGTAAAAAATCTGGTTGTTAGACAGGAGAATTTCTTAAGTAGTAAAATGACCCCAGAACAGACCTGTTGTTGGTGCCCAAAAGAGCAGAGAGAAACTTCTCCTTGTCTACAGCGAGTGGACAACTCACTGCCTTTGGCAGCTTTTGCTGTTACTACCTTGTACCTCTACCTAGAAGCAGAAGACAAGCCTGAGGTGTTTATCCTGTGACCCTGCTTGCATTTGAGATTCAGATCAAACCAGCAGCAGGAGTTTAGCTGTGTTTTGAGATACGCAGTAGACAGAAAAACTTATATACATAAAATATAGAGATATTTTTCCTTGAGTAAATGAAATAAAAATTGGGATTGCACATTTAACTAAGTAAATCACAGTAAAGTCTTTTTTTGCAACCTCCCACACCTGTTTCTTCATAATGTCCTTAACTTTCTGCCCTTCTTAGGATATAAAAAGAGTGGATTGAGGTGATGAAATATCACAACAGCTTGGGTTGAACTTTTTTCCTTATATCTCAGCCCAAAAAATGTAGGGTATGTTTCCTCAGGAAGGATAAGAGATTTGGGGTCGTGTAGGAAGGTTATATTTCTCTGTTGGGATAATGATCTGTGTGGGATCAGCTTGTGGTGGGCTTTCAACATCAGTTCCACCATGCTCTTTCCTGGTAACGGTTTGTCACAATTTGAAAGCAGAAGTCCTTTGTCTCTACAAGAGAGAGAGGCCAATCTTTCTAGTAGTCCTATAATGCAACTGCATCCTTATTAACATCTCAGTGCCTGTGTTCGGTGGCTAAATGAGACTAGGATCAAAAAAAGAGAACGATCCCTAGCTGAAAGAAAGCCAGACAACATTTCTCCAACCTCTGGCAAATAAAAATAACATCCCCATAAAGAAAAACTTCTGGCAACAGACCTACGTGCAGAATACATCCGTCAGTGTAACACAAAGTGGACAAGACCCTTAAAAGGGACGGTACTGTGTGAATGAACGTAAGTGTTTCTGCTTGGCATGAGTTCATCAGTCTGTCACAGAGATGTGATGTACTGCTCAGTAACTCTTTAGCAAGTGTGCTAGAGGGACAACACTTTTCGACGATAAATGTCAGTAGGATGAGGTAGGTAAACATGGGAATGTGCTGATTAACAAAACCACAACTGGGTCAGTTATGGAATCTTTGCAAAATAAGGCTAACTGTGCTCTGTCACTCCACTGCACGCTGCTGGGTGCCTTGTGGAGGAGAAAAAAAATAAGGCATAAAGGGCCTCTAAGAGTGAAAATATAGCACAGAAGTGAAATTTAAATTATACTGGGAGTAGCTTGATGTGGAATTCAAGATCATTGCGATGAACAACAGAGAGACCTATTCACAGAAAAGTGAAGCTCCCTTTGGGAACGCTGGTTGACACTGTTCTGTCAACAGGAACTCTGGTTTTCGTTATTTCTGTACCGTAGCTCTGCTCGGGTAAGTCAAGCTAGGTCAAGGGAACATCAGCAGCTGTGTTCTAGGAAACAAGGGCTGGCGCTTAATATTTCTGAATAATCAGTAGTGTTCCTTGGGGATATTTTGCTTCCTTTGGAGCCTGCTCCAAGCCAGTATCTGAACGTGGCACTAGAGGTTTGTAATTTTTCCTGTGAAGTATTAATTTGAGCCCATGTCTATGGTTTTCTATGAATGCTTTAGAGCATTTTTTTATTTATTTAGCTATTATTGCCAGTTTCTCTACCAGCAAATTGTATTCTCTCTGTTTCCTATTCTGGGTTAGAATCACAAAAGAAAGGAACTCTAAATATCTTTTTTTTTTCTTTTTTTTTTTTTTTTTTTTCATCTAGAAGTGGTAAAAAATAAGACAAAGCTGTCAATACTCCTCTTTCCTGAATTCAGGAAATGGTTATAATGTACTTTGAGATTAATGTGAAGCTTCATAAGCTGGTAGAATAAGCATCACTGGATAAATATCAGAAGTGGGAGGAGTATTAAAGGGCAGAAATGGGATGCTTGTAAAGTTTTATGGAGCAGTGTGCGATATTTCCAATCAGATCAACAGACAGCAAATCTTGAAATGCTACCATCCACCCTGTGCACAGAAAAAATGGGTTATAAAAGAGACATAGAAGCTATTTTAATGAAACAGACTGGTAGTCTGGTGGTAAACTGTACCTCGTGAATTGGATGTAAGCCAAGAGAACAGGAGGAAAAACTGAGAAGACATAAATCTAATGTCGTCAGTTTCTCAATACCTTCTTAAATTGTTTCTGTCATTGAATAGTTACACTTAAAAAGCTATCATACATCTTGAACTTCAGTAATTAACTTTTTTTTCCTTTTTTTATTATTCCAGGAAAAGATGATTTAAGAGTTTTTGTCTCTCAGCGACTCTGGCTGACAATGTTCACATCTGAGGAGCAGTGTGATGTGCTAGTATTATAAACCTGGTTTACATTCCTGTGGAAAACCTTGTGCTTTAATATGCTGCAGAGCTTGCTAGGTGTCATGTCCCACAGGAGAAGCTGCTCAGTGCTGCACGAGGTCAGTTGAGCTATCTGGTTTTTAAACCAGTTCAGCAAAGGCAGTTACACGATTTACTATCAGGCACTGTGTAATTACCTGAGGCCAAAACATCGCACAACTTTTATTCACAGAGCAGTAGACATTTTTTCAGCTCAAATAATTGCAGCTGTATTTTTTTTTTAACTGAAAGACATTTTCAATGCAAGATTTCCAAATATCGAACCAGTATTCTGATCTAGAATTTAACTCAGAAAGGCAAGGCAGATGCAGGCAGCAGTTAGGAGATAAGACAGGAATTTTAATAGGGATTTAGCACTGCAGAACTCTGAACAGGACCCAGAAGAGTCGTTCTGAGATGGTAGAGGAGAACACAGCTCTATGAAAAGGCAAGAACCTTGAGCGAGCGAAAACCTTAATCACTGTCACAAAACTCTCTGTATGACTTTTGCTTCATAAACTCTTTAAATAGACTCTCTAATTAAATACCGCAGGGTTCTGTGGTTCTAACAGAATGACTAAAGACGAACCACGGCTCTTTCAGAGATGAGCGTAACCACGAGCCTATCAGAAGATAAAGTCTTGAAGAGTATTTTCCCCCAGTTTGTGGATGACAATAGTGGAATTAATGGGAAATCTTTGAAAGACCACTGGACTTAGATTTAATTAAGAATCCCATGAACCACAGCAGACCAGCAGTGTAGTGCACAGTGTGAAATATAATTGTTAATGTAAAGGTTAATGAGTTAATTAGCCACATTGAAATGTTTAATTCAAATGAATGTTCATCTATTATCTGTAATGGGAGCCATTTTGTTTCCTCTATTTACCCAGGCTATGGTTTTCTGTCACCGATATTGTCTATAGGTATGAAATTCAACATATAACAAGCTGGCTTTAGTTTAAAACTGAAAAAAAAAATTACGGTCTTGATTCTAAGTCTAACTTTTTATTCCCAACTATAACATAATGGACTTGAGAGAGGTTTAAGACACATCTCAGAGCAAGCCATAACAATTGATCTGCATGACCGGATGCAAGACCCATCTTGCAGTTGTAGTTCTGCTTGCTTCTTGGCAGCAATACATTTACACCAACAGAGACCAGCACAAGAGTACTACTGGTTATATACTGGCTTAACCAGCCTTCATAGTGAGCAAATGTGCTGCTTTTGGCCAGAAAATAAGCAAGGGATGAGAAGGAATAATAAAGATCTTCAGATTTCTCAAACACAAATATATCAGTGCAACTTTTGAGTTTGCAAAAATGTTCAGATTTTTTTTGTTTATACCCAGTGTGTAATGGGGGGTGGAGGGGAGTAAGGTAAATCTTACTTTTTACATAGAAGAGCAATGATCCATGATCATTCCTTCCTTTGTGGGAAGAGGCAGTTTGACTTCCAGCCAAGGCCTAAAATGTGAATGCAACGCTTTACCTGAAGAGCATACTGACTAGGAACTTGTTATTTACACAGACTGGATAGATCCAACCGAAATGTGGTTTCCATACAACAAAATGTGAGAAAGGTGATATTACAGGGGTTGCAGTAGAAAAAAAGCTGCTATGCTTTGTTCAGAATTATTTTGCCATTGTTGTTTCTCAATTAAAAATCAAAACAGTTGCTTTGTATTTAAATTTGCTTATTTACAGTAAAAGTTTAACATTTTGGGAAACTGGATAGATTAAATATGTTTGTGCACATCTAACTTGCCCAGTGATGTAAAATAATCTGTACTTATTAGGATTTCTATTACACAGGTTTATGTTGAAGATGTTTTTAGTTATTGTTTTAATCCAATATTTTGGATTAATTTTTTTTAGAGTGATATAGCTACAATTTAACTGAGTGTACTCAGATTATTCCTCATGACAGCAAATCCAGCTTCTGGGTGCCTGTTGTTGAATTAAAACCACAGCAATGAAACAGTACAAAACAATATTCCACTGTGAAAATGCTCTGCTGGATCAAACATTTTCAAATGATCTCAAAAAAAGACATATCCTGAAAGGGCTTTGAAGCCACAGAGTTCTGACAGAGTTTGTTCCAGGCTGGTTACTGCACACACATCTTCCCCACTTCACTTGTCCTTTAGCAAGTCCAATGAGTTCTTCTGCCCTTTCTGGTCTCATTCTTACCCTCTGTGGGTACGGATTTTTAATTTTCTTGTAATCCTCCTTTCCAGCCATGCCCTTTTCCTTCTGTATAGTCAGCATCTGAAGCAGTGGAGGAACACTAATACAGCCCTGATGACAAAAGTCACAAACATCTGCAGGGTATAATGGGGATGGCAAGCCACCAGGATGCACCAGACGCAGAAGCAGTGCATGGCCCAGTGCAATCACCTGGTGCAAAGCTCCCTCATGGACCATCCTTAACTCCTATGTGGGTGGTACTAATTCCTGCACAACCATGGCATAACTGACCAGCACTGCAAAATGGAAGACTGGCTCCCAATTCTAAAACATATTTGAGTCCTACTACCCTATGAGGACAGGCTGAGAGAGTTGGGGTTGTTCAGCCTGGAGAAAAGAAGGCTCCGGAGAGAACTAATAGCAGCCTTCCAGTGCTGAAAGGGGGCTACAGGAGAGATGGGGAGGCTCTGGATCAGGGAGTGTAGTGAGAGAACAAGGGGTAACGGGTATAAACTGAAAGAGGGCAGATTTAGATTAGATATTAGGAAGAAAGATTTCTCTGTGCAGGTGGTGAGGCAGTGGCCCAGGCTGCCCAGAGGAGCTGTGGATGCCCCATCCCTGGAGGGGTTCAGGGCCAGGCTGGATGAGGCTTTGGTCAACCTGGGCTAGTGGGAGGTGTCCCTGCCCATGGTGGGGGGGGGTTGAAACTCAATTATTTTTAAGGTCCTTCCCAACCCTAACTATTCTACGATTCTATGTTACTAAGTGCATAAGACCTTCTGTAAATCACATGAACCACTTAATCCTAAGTCTGTTTTGCAGATCTCTTTCTACCCTTTTGTTACGACCGGTACCTGTGTGGCGCTATCTTTGAACTGTGCTTGTCTGTATACACTCACTTCACCATCTTTCAATCACATAGAACCACTTTTCACCTCATTCAAATAATATGAGTTAGGTTACTCTCTGAACACCAAAATTATCATGCCGTTCAGGGGAAACAAGCACTTGATATCTTTTCAAAACTGCACTCTTGCTTTGCTTGGTTCAAAGAGGGACTCAAGCCACACATTTGTTAGTGCTGCTTTATCTCAAAACCAGCTTTTAATACAGACAACAGGACTTTGAGTACCCATCTGCTGCTTTTTATTTTGCTCTAAAGCAAGGCAGCATCAAAGACACTGAGCAATAGTGGCAAGCAACGTAACTTGAATCTTTCATAACACTGATGCATAAAAGGGTCATGACACTGCCGAGGATCAGCCTGCTATTCAATCTTTTGGACAACAAATGTATATATTTTGGAGGGATGCTTTCCAAGTCAGAAGGTCTCTTTCTCTTTCACCCTTTCCTCTCTCCTAGCCTCCTACCAGCAACCCAAGTCCTCAGTGATTCAGTCTTGCTGGAGATTCAGGGCTTTGTGTTTTTCACTATTTGCCAATTTTTCAGCAATCAGTATTTTGATCAAAACAAAATGTGGAGCTTAGATTTTCCACCAACCTTCTTCCCAAGTTGCAGTAGAGTGAATCCAGAACTCTGCTAGACCTTTATCTTCTGAAAATTTGGTTAAATTCAGTTAAACCTAACCTGGATTAAAAATCATTAGAGGAGTCAGGCATGTTATTATATGATTTTCGTTTCCCTAGTAGATAGAAAATTATATACCCAGCTTTTCTGCTTTAAGCACGTTTGTACTCGTTAATTGATGATATCAGTTATCTGACATGAATTGTGAATGACATAATATTCATGTAAAGACTATTCAATCTAGACAAGACTGCTAATGTGCCACTGCCAAAGGATTAATACACTAACACTGAATTAGCCATATATTCCTCAATATATTGATTTCAGAGCACTATATTAACTGAGGGGAGTGTGCGTATTAATGAAAACTCCCTTGAAATGTATTTCCTTTTGAATTACAGTGCATGTATTATTTGAATATATTGCTAAGGTATCTGAAAGTGGGCTGGAAAGTGACTAAATATTAAGGATTAATTTCCTTGGTATCATATGAAAAAGATTTTCTTCTTACAGATAACTCTACACCAGGAAGCTAAACTGTATGCAGACATCCAGTTCACAGGTTTTACTTATGGAAGAAGGAGATGTTATAGAGCACAAGGTGTAAGAGTGAGAATGTCTCAGAAGTCAGAAGAACACAATAAAAATTAACAATATTTGTGGTTGTTGATTATATACAAAATGTGGGATAAAACTGGTAGTTTTTAGCCTGATTTTCTAAGAAACGGGAAAGTTTACATGTATTTGCTTGTCTCACTTCCCTAAAATTCTTAACCTTACTGGCCAATTGCACTCAAATTTGGCAGAAAGGCAAACACCTCAAAGACATTTTAAATTAATAAAAAGTTTATAAGAAATATATAGATGAACAAAAGAAAAATTCTGTTAATATTCTCACTGACAGAAAGACCGCTTTATAGTCTCAGCCCATGACAGGCAACGTATGGGTATGCACAGTGCCAGGGAAAGCTATTGATTTTGTTGGCTTATGGTTCAGGAACTACTCAACCTTACATTTTGGGTCCTGGATCTTTAGTAACCTGAAGGAAGCAGAACTGTGTGTACACCCAAAGTTAAAGCCCTTTTCTAAAATAAGCTCTTAGACATTGTACGTCTACTTTTGCAGAGCTCTGTGCAGCCTCAAGAAAGTGAAAAAGGGTGCTGTGGTTCCCAGTCCAGTGAGCATTGCTGCTAGCCTACGCAGTTGTAGATGGGGGATTTTTTTTGGAGGTGGAAGGGCTCTGTTGCAATTTTAACATGAGCCCTGAGCTTCTGCCAACATTGCATGAGTGGCAGGAACACCACCAATCCGGAAAAAGCTTCCCATGCCTGGGTAGTGCCGGCAGGTGACTAATATTTTCCTATTTGTTCCTATCCAGATACCTGAGGGTTGAGAAATGTTAACAGTAAATGCATAAAGCAGTGACTTGTTTGCAAAACATCACAAGTCAAATCAAGTTTTGCCAGAAACACTTTCATACCACTCACCATCTACTCCTGACAATTTTTGTTGCTCCCCGTGACAGTTAAATTTGCAGTTTGATTAATGATTTAATTCCAGTGCTTCAAATATGTTTTATTTTACTAGTTTCAGAAAAGAAAGGAAGGTAATTAGACAAAGACAGTGAAGAAGCTCAAAAGACTTTTCAAAGTTGTTAACGTAGTAAGAAAGTAGCATGAATAAATATGACAGAATGAGGACCCTTTAAAATATCCCCTCCAAATTTAATGTTTTTTTTTTTTCTGCATTTTTCCCCGCTGTCCTGGTTCCAGCTGGGACAGGGTTCACTTTCTTCCCAGCAGCTGGTGTGAGGCTGTGTTTGGGTTTATGCTGAGGAGAAGCTGATCACACACTGATGGGCAGAGCTGCTGCCAGGGCACTCAAGGACTTTCCAGCTTCTCTGCTGTGCCCGTGTCTGCAGGGGCAGGAGAAGCTGGGAGGGAGCACAGCCCCTGTTACTAGCCCAGGATTTGACCTTAGGTTTAGGATGGAGACCAAACTGGCCAGTGGTCTGTTCCATACCATGCACAGCATGGCCAGTATAGAGGTGAGCCAAGTACGGACTGAGCCTTGGTCATCGGGTGGCGAGAAGTATCACTGTGTATAGCTCATCTGTATATTTGTATATATTACCATGATTATAATCATTATTATTATTTTAGATATTATTGTAGTTTATTTATTAATTTTTCCTTATCTCAACCCACGAGTCTCTTTTCCCTTCACTCCTTCAATTGTCTCTCCTGTACCCAGGGGAAAGAGCAGGAGGCTGTTGTAGTTTTTCTGCCAGCCAGGGTAGAAAATGCAACACTGCTCATTGGAACAAGGCAGCAAAGTCTTTGCTAAACGCACAAGGGAGCATGAGTATGAAGTTAAATGTTAATCTGATCTAAATTATGCAGCAGGTCTTAAAAATGAAGCTTCATGTTCTCTTGCAGGTTACAGGTCATAAAGCACAGCAAAATCAGTTCAAACAACTTGCTTTAATTATGACTCACAAACATTGTTCTTTATGCCAAGCTGATAATTGAGATAGTTATTTTCCACAATGTGCAACAGCAGCTGTGGGCTATAACACAGACAAGTAATTTTTGCATTGCTCATTATTTTTCAGTAATTGTCTAATTTTATCCTTCACACCTGTCTTATATAAAACTTGATGGCAACACAATAGCCTAAAAAAGTTAGTATATATCGTCTCTGTCAACCCTGTACCTCTCTTCTTAAGGACTTTTTGAAAAATCGGTCAAAAAGCCATATTTTAACCTTTCGTCAAGATACAAATTTGTATAAGCCAGTGATCACCCTTAGATGACTTTTGCATAATAAAACTTGCACATGGACTTGAATTAGTCACTAATTCTGTGTTTGACATGACTAGAATTTTTTATATGAATTGTCAATTAAATGACATAATTCAAAATGCAGAGAAACATTTGGGAGTGATATGTATTTCTTGTGATGTTGCCTTGATACGTAGCTTGTGTTCATGTATCCATTAGAGACACAGCTCTACAGCCTTATGAAGGAAGTGTTCAGAGCAGGTGGAAATATAAAGAGATTTATCTGTCTTTCTTCAAAATAGGAATATGAGATCAAAACCTCAGTCTCTTGTCTTGTGAGAAGTAACTTTTCTAGATATTCTTTGAAAAGCAATAGCTATTCCAAAATTGGTGCACCTGCCCTTGTTTTAGAGTGCTTATGCTAAAGCAGATTTCGGCTTCTGGGCATGATTCCCTCAACTGTATAAACTTCTAGATTTTTATCTGAACTGGCTGAAGCTATGTGGGATGAATGTGGACCTTGAGATTTCTTGGAAGAAACACCCAGCACAGACATCTTCTAAGATCTGACGTTTCTAACAAAATAACAGAATAACTGAGGTTGGAAGGCGCCTCTGAAGGTCACCTAGTCCAATTCTTCTGCTCAGATAGAGCCAGCTAGAGCAAAGTGCCCAGGACTGTGACAAATCTAGAACCAGAAAGCAGCATTGCACAGTATGCTAGAGTTTTCCGAATTTCAATGCAAATATGCCTCAGGCTTTGATACTTTCTCAGTGCTGTTTCATTCTTATTCCTCAGACCCTGAGCTCTGCGACTCAGTCTGAAGAATGTTGCGCTTTCTGATGAAATGCTGACTGGCTGAGAACAGACATTTCCTCCAGGAGGAAGTAGGCAGGAACGAGCCAACACTGACAGCATCACCTAATGTGTGTTCTTCCGTTCAAGTCACTGCAACAACAACTGACAGCCTCTTAACAGCGTGTTTCAGCGGAGGCCAATGCTAAGGAGGGGGTAATGATATTCAACTTCATCATGTGTTTTCTCACCGTCATGTTCAGAGATGCATAGATGTACAAAGAGCTGGTGGATGACCTCTGGATGTCACACTGATTAATTGGTGGAGTTTGCTTTCACCACTGGATACCAACTGACCTGTCAGACTAATTCTCATTCCCGCAAAAGGCTATTTCTCTTCCAGTGCCTCCTCCAAGAGTCCCTACAACATGCTGCATTCAGCATGGGGAGTTTCCAACAGTTTTGGGGATAAAGGAGCTACTTCCAAACATCCTCTTTCTTTTACACAGGATGAAAAAATCAGTTACTCATTAGCAGCACTAAAATACTGTTTAAACGTGTTATAAGGCGAATTTTCCAAATTACGTGACAGAAGTTAGAAACTGCCATTGTCAGAATGATATAGTGGAAAGTAACAATGTAAATATTTTAATAAGCAAATTTACTTCTGAAAACATGGCTATATCCACTAATTACCTGGATCTCACAGAACACTTGAAATTCTGCCTTCTGCAGAAGTGAAAAAGCAGGAGCCAAATCCCGTGCTCCAGGAGACAGCTTAGAGGTCACCAAAATTGGACTTAAATAACTGAGATAGTGGCCTAAAAATGAAAGTAGTCCTGCCATGAACTAAGTGTGCTTCTGGCTCCTTCTCTTTTCTTTCCAAGGGCCTCTTTTTACCACTGGAGCTCAATGTATTCTTCCATTTGCAGACTGCAGTGAAATTATAGTCTCCCATGTCCTGGCCATATTTTATATTCCAGTCCTCTTCAATGTAATCCTGTATTTTTTACTTGCCCTCTTTTCTTTCTTTCCTCTGGTGGATTTACTTCACTTTACCTTAGTGAAAACAGCGTTGTTACTGTCTTCACAAGAAAAATCTTTTTTATTTTATCCATAGGTCTTTTGAAAGCTGAAGAAAAGAATTTAACAGCTGAGTGAGCTAAGTTTGTACATTGGTATTTAATATTATAGACAGGCTGAATTGCTCCAAATGAGGTTGGTAGTTACATAGAAGTACAAATACATTAGTTTCTGGATTTTTCAGTTGTTAAATTGTGTTTTGCTGGCAAACCAGGATAAGGTTGTACCAAAGAGTACACAGAGAAAACAAAGTTCACTCACTATATGGCATGAACATAAATGATGCAAAATAAATAGATCTGAGAAAGGATATTAGACCTTTTTCTGTCATTTCAGTGAGACATGCTTAGCAGGTCATATGGATTTTCCCATGTTTTCGGAACTCAAGATTCCCATACCTCTGCCCGAGACACACGGAAGGATGCATAGTGATGGGTGGGACATGGAGCACAGCTGATGAGGCAGGAGAATGGTTTGGCTGTCCCATGTACGTGGGGTCAGCAAGGGATGGCAACTGGCCACCAATGCAGAATGTGATTAGTAAAATTATATTTTCTATGTCAGAAAATATATCATTCTGATGCAAGAGTTATGAGGACCTGAAACTTTTTTTTAATCTGTTTTAGGCATGATCAAGAAAAGCTTAGTTAAATGCAACAAGCCATTAGAGCCAGGCTGCTCAGACTCATTCAGGGCCAAGAAAGTCTTTTATTGAGGTCTAGTTTAGCAGTGTCAGAGCTCTAATTAATCAGTACTAAGGTGCATAGTAATCATTTGTGCCAGCCTTTCTGAAAGATACAGGTATTCAAACCTTCATATCCATAACAAATAACAACCACAATTAAGACAGTAAAATCTTTGAAGTGATTGTATCCAATCTGTTAACTAGATTGTATTCAGTCTGTTAATTAAGCTTATTAGCGACACACAAATAAGTTCTGAGATAATTGGACTGTCCCATCTACCTTTACAACTGTCCTGCAGGAGAACAGCAGTGAAACAGTGACCGTTGTTTATCCTGAAGACAAGAAGAAATACAAGGCTTTCGCAAAGGGGAATACACTGTTTTTCAAGTCCGTGATG